>JBAMJV010004563.1:0-105000 GCA_037951105.1 Echinarachnius parma | reverse complement strand
TTTGAATTTGTCGCACTCCCCAAAAAATTGAGCGTGAGTGTGGAGATGTGGAGATATCTGAAAGTCATAACAAATGACAACATCTTTTATTATGGTCTTGGCCGGACTCTTGCGGTAACATTTTCCTAAATCACATTGCCCAAGCTTATTTGGACCCTGGCTATCCACATGAGGGGGGGGGGGGGGGGGGGGGGGCAAAAAAGAAGCACGTAAAATAACATTCTGATTAGGGCAAATTTAAGGGGGCATATAGCCTCTGCTTGGGAGCTTTTAGGCTCCTCATGCCCCCCCCCCCCCCCCCCCCCACCCGTAAGTGTGCCGCAACTGCCTGGGGCAATGCACCTGAGAATGTTGAACTACTTCCTATTCATAATTATACTTTGAAAGCGCCGAAATTTGCACTCATGTGTGACTCGACTCGGCCGACCTCGGACAGTGACGAAATGAATAGCCGGATCATGACGAGATCGGTGATTTTCCATGATTTCCGAAAACATGATTATTGCAGAACGACACCAATAAATAGGGCAACATTACACTATTTTGTTCTTTCATTGACTCATTAATGTATTAATGTATTTATGTATTCATTCATTCATTCATTCATTCATTCATTCATTCATTCATTCATTCATTCATTCATTCATTCATTCATTCATTCATTCATTCATTCATTCATTCATTCATTCATTCATTCATTCATTCATTCATTCATTCATTCATTCATTCATTCATTCATTCATCCATCCATCCATTCATTCATGCATGCATGCATGCATGCATGCATTCATTCATTCATTCATTCATTCATTCATTCATTCATTCATTCATTCATTCATTCATTCATTCATTCATTCATTCATTCATTCATTCATTCATTCATTCATTCATTCATTCATTCATTCATTCATTCATTCATTCATTCATTCATTCATTTTGCTATAACACCGTTAACCCTTTTCTGAACCTAATCCTAATACAGGGCTCGAGTCGCCGAACACATGATGAGGATGACAGAAAACAATTCGTCAAGAACAAATGGTGAGAGCTGACTTATTCAAATATGTTGTGGATTATGGAGAAAATGATCGAGAATTTTATATACAATCAACATTCTTTTGAATAAAATTGGAACAAGTCCGATCGATTTGCAAACAAATAATTCCATAATCATGGAAGGTGTATTTGCCACTCCGAAGAACTTTTTGGACGATTTGAAACATTTTGAAAACCCTTATTTTTTCTCTTTGACATAATTATTTCGAAGCTTAGAATAGTAATTTTTCATGGACAAAATAATCCAACATAACACTTTTATTTTATAAATGTTCGTTAGACTAAAAGTTGTACATGTGTTGTATATACAACTGTATGGCGTTAAATGCTGCAACCCATAAGGATTGCGACGGGCTTATCACGAAAGTGTCGCGGATAGAGTGGTTGTCCGCCCTCTATCATGGGTTTCGCGTTATCATTCCCTTGAACAATCCATGTTGACGTCCATCCACTCCAATTCTCACAAGATTAGAACATAGGTATATTTTAACCCCTCGTCTTTATCAAGCACCAATTGTTGGTTATATTGTCCCACCAAAGTATTAAACAAAGTATTATTACACAGCGCTTGAAAACCCTGTATTAATCGCTCTTTTAATGCAATAAATTATTATTATTATTATATCATCATAAGTTGTATGAGCCTTTTAGAGCCTAGAGGTATAGAGATTAATACCTGCGCTTTTCTTGAAAGCTAAACATAATGATTAGACAAGTATGTGGGGGGAATGGTGAATGCTTTAATCAATTAATACATCTCCCCAAATAAATACATTTAATTAAAATATCTCTAAAAAAACATATTTAAAACAAGTAAACGTAATTAAAGAGAGAGTGTTTGTGATGGGAATGGGAAAGTGCTCTGCCGCAGAACCAAACAAAACAAAATATATGAGAAGTCTAAACGGAACGAAATGCTCGTGTATATTATACCTCAGTAAATTATTTGATCTTCACTCTCTCTCTCTAATTTTGTTTAATACTTTTTTCTCAGATATTCGATTTTTTTTAACGCGGTGCAGTTGACTCGGCCTGATTAACTCATGAATATTCAACAGTGTGAGGTATGAATTCCACCACAAGTATATTAGTAAAGATGCTATCGATTCGTCGTGATACAAGATGAGTATCGGAAGTCCGCCTTTGGTTGTGGCGGCCGTCCGTTATCATTTTGAGAGTAAATCCAAAAAAAAAAAAGAAGGAGTCGGTCTAGAATCTGACGGGGGAGGAGGAACTTTATTAACAACCGGCTGAGACATAATGAGTTAAATGAAAAAGAAGAAAAAATGGAAATTTGTTGGACGCATCCACTTCTTTCTGGCGGTCATGCATGCAGGCAGCCAGGAAGGCAAATATATATTTATTTCGCGCGACCATATCTATTTCATGTGTGTTCATATAATCCGGGCTCGTTTTCGTATTATAATGGAAGTTATGAATTTCATTTCTCCGCGCGGAATATTAATAGAAACCAATCTGATGATGAAATTGAAAAGCGCGCTTGATAATAATTTTGCAGGCTGGTTGTATAACGTCGGACCAGCCGGGGGTTTAGCTGAGGTCAACGTTCATTGTTTTATTTATTGGGAATACTTCGCATGGATGTGGTTGTTTTAGTAATGATAAATAATATAAGATATAGGCTATGAATAAATATGAATCAAAACATATATTTGACTCATTATAATGGTAGTGATTGTAGCTTGTAGAATGTAGCTTTGTTTTAACCTTTGTAAGAAGGGGGAGAAGAGTGGAGAAGCAGAAGGGGAGGAGGAGGAACAGGAGGAGGAGGAAGAAGAAGAAGACGAAGATGTGAATATGATGGAGAAGGAGAAGGGGAGGAGAATGAGAAGTAACGTGAGAAGGAGGAGGAGGAAGAGTACAGAAGCTGTGACGTCATAAAAATCTATTTTTAGAAAGTTCAAATTTGAACTTCATTTTCCGAAAGAGCATAAAAAATAATGTCCAAATACCGAAAATCAATTGAATATGTTAAGTAACTATTGGCTGAGATATGCCCATCCGAATGAATTTTTTTGTCAATAGGCAATCAGTGTTATAGAGCTCTGGTTCATAACTTTATTATTTTTGATGCTCTTTAGGAAGATGAAGTTCAAATTTGAAAATTCTAAACAAATTGATTTTTTTGATGACGTCACACTTAACCACAGTCATTGTGTTGCATAATGACCATAGTACTTGTCGTGAGGTGCAATGCAAAGGCGTTCGGGCGGTCATATTTTGCTCAAAGCAAAGAAGGTTTCGTGCTCTGCATTGCAGTTTCAGACCCTTTTCTCATCTCAACTTCCCTTCCAGTTCCACACGCTGATTTCTTATTCAATTCGTCCTGCTTTTGTTTACATTTTTTTCCTTCTAGATCCTGCCACCTCAAAGAGTTGATATTCGCTTGCTATATAGCCTGATAGCTGGCACGCTCATATCGACCGCGGTGCGGACTGCATGTGGGTAAGGTAACGAGCAGAATTGGCCCATAATCAGTTCAATAAAGGACACCTTGCACGTGAAATTGTAAACTCCCAATTTATGATGATTTGGACGACGGCGGCTCTGACACGCCATCTTTGCTCCCACCACCAACAAGTAGCAAAGTGAATGTTCTTACTTTTTTACCCATAATACTGTACCCACCATGACTTAGTCAATACAGCTATAATCTAAAGTGGCATCGTTCAGAGCTGATCGGCGAACAAAAAGGTCGGCCTGGTCTCGGGCGCGAGCACCGCTGCAGTCTGTCCGCCCAACCCAAGGCGAATATCGTGTTATTAATATAAAGCATTTTGTGTTCAATGTTCCTCTGATTTTAGCAGGTTTTTTGTTGTTGGGTGGTACAGAAGAAAATGGGGTACAATGTGCATAGAACAATAATGTGTATATAACAGCCTAAAGAAAAGAGAGAAATATATAAAACATAATCACGAACGAGGTTATAGAAATCAAATGAGATGATAACCGGCATTGTAATGTATTTATTTATGAATTTATTTTTGTCGTCGACGCGGTATAAAACCATGTATCCCTTTGATCTCATTAGCAATAGCATGTCTTTGACTTATTATATGCATGTATTGTGTTTATTCCATGTCATGATTCCGCAGACTGTAACTGGGGCGGAACGTCTGCTTTGTAAAATTCTATATGTTTAGTGTTATTTTTTATACACGACGGCTTGTACATGACGTGAGTGCATGATGCATTCAAATTGAAGTACAATAAAAACAAAAGTAACTTTTGCATGAAAAGGATTTTAGCGCAATGTTAATTACATGTCGTAATTAATATCAATGTTATCCAGTATGACGGCAGACAGATAGTGTGTTAACGAATTCTAATTTTATAACATAGCGAAGTAAAAACAATAAATCGTGATATAACTTATTGGCTTTTACACAAATCCACACAAAAACAACTACAAATATGAACCAAATGTGTGGAATGCATTTGCAAAGGTTTATAGAGGTAGCAAACAAAGACAGTTATTATACCTAATTTCAATATACTGCTTCCCTAATGTTATCCGAATTTGAGACATTTTTGCGCGTTCGTTACCTGTAATAATTAACTTGAAGACAAGCTATTTTGATAATATTCGTCCTAATAAATACAATTTCAACGCTTGGAATCCATCATGCATGCATTCGTTGCTGTTATGTCGGTCAAGCTAGTGCAAGGTCAGTTAGCCAGGAGCTAATTTTGTTATATAATTATACATTTCAAAAAATTAGTGTTTATATCGTCGATATAATAATTATAAAACACATTCCACAACGCCACGTATAATCGGATACACTCTCTTCTCGTATTTTGTCTCCGTGCTATCTCAACATCGATTAATTTATATTTCTTATTTCACTGGATGCACAGCAGAATGTTACTCGTTTAGAATAAAAAGCTGTAGTATTACCATTAGTGTGTAATGAACAATCGAATCCACAATAATAGTTATAGCATAGACCTACAAGGTCTATGGTTAGGAACAAGCAGAAAGAATTTAGGCTGGAGTCCCAAACCAGCATGCACATGCGGGCGCCCTGCATGTCCGAATGCTCGCCCGACTTCTCCCCGATAGCTAGGCGACGATGAACAGCCCAAATAGCCTAATATACCCCTCCTCTTTCCCACTGATGGTGCCTTGGATTTACTTGTACAAAGCGGATAGATCTGATAGTCGCGGCAGTGTTTCATTCGAATTTCGTTAATAAATAGTAGAAAGACGATGAAAGGCTGTGTATGAAATGTAAATAGCGTTCGATAATGCGACAAATTTGGCGGTTTCAGTCAGAAGCTTATGTCAATATAGAACACGTTCACCGTCGTTATTTCTTCACGTGTTTGTATTTATTAACCATTTCACCTCCCATCCATTTTTTGGGGTAATATACTGCTCTAATATTTTCGTTCATATTCACCCCCCCCCCCATCCCCATGTATCTGTCATTTGTTTAGGGAGCGGTGACGGGGGGGGGGGGGGGTTCTCTACTAAATCTTCACCCCTTTTTCATGTCTATAGTTTCTGTCGGCACTCTTTTAGTCGCTTTTCTTCAAATAAAAAAAAAATCACCCGAAAAGCGGGCAAATATTGTAACTTATGTCGGTGAGTGCACTAAGTAAATCGAGGCGATTTCGTGAACAAACTGAGTTGCACGGTTATTGCAAACGTTGGTCAAATATTAAAAAGTAAATGAATTGAATCCACTCATGTATTCAACATTATTTTTTTCTCTCTTCAATTGCCGCATACTTAGTCGCGTGATCAAACCTCTTGGCAAATTAAAGTAATCACACTTCTAATAGCGTACTAAACTATACAATACTATTTTCCTTGTGGTAGAAACCCAAAATCAGGTTAAGGCTCATCGATGACTATAGTATAAAAGATTATACATGTACCTAATACAAAATCATAGAGAGTGTAGGAAAGAGGGATATACATAATATCAAGGAAAGGTAAGAATTAACTTTTTATAATACGATAAAAACAACATAAATCCTTCCAACATTATCCCAAGATTGTTCTTATTATAATTGTATTGATATAACAATTTCGAGCATGCTTGAATATATTATTATTATGTTCTTGGTCGAACACGTGAAGGCCAATTTTAACTATAACTATATCGACTTCTGCAATGAGTATATGAATCATAATATTGACTCATATACAACAAATTAGCAAAGTAAACTAGGATAAAAGAAACGAAACTAAACTGTACTGAGAAAAATTCGGGCCAGAGAAAATGAGATCGCAGAAATGAGATAGAACTATAGAAGTCGGCCAAGCCATGCCAGGGCGAACTATAGCTAAGCTCGCCTCGCTTGGTCAGCGGATGGGAGTGAGTTACTCGGAGGAAATGATCAGTACATGACCATACCCGTAAAACTCTCCGCTCCGCTGAACTGAACGAACGAACGAAACGAACGAAACTCATCGCCATAGAGAAAGTGAACGCTGCGTACGGCTCGCGCTCTGATTGGCCCGACCAGCATTCCCCGCATGCAATTAGCCCAAATAAGGCAGAAGTGGGCGGAGCCGGGCATGGTAATGAAGCTTCGTGTGGGGGGGGGGGGGGGGTGGGGGGCTACGCTAGCTTATGAAGGGGGGCAGGAACCGTTCGCTGTAATGGGGGTAACGGGGAAGGGATATAATATACGTTGAGTGTGCGTATACGATGCCCCCCCCCCTCCTTCCCTTGGGAGTAGAATCTATGGGGACAGCTAACGCTCAGCAGCGAGCACTCGATGGAACAAAAGGGTACCCCCTAAGGATGGCCGTCACCAGAAGTCAGGGCAGCGGTTGAAGACGGTAGACGTATGCTTACTTGCTTGCTTGCTAGACTTGAAGTTGCACGTGAGCTTCATCATACACACATTTTCTTCTGATATAGAATATAGATATAGATTGATA
The DNA here is from genome assembly GCA_037951105.1 of Echinarachnius parma. NCBI lineage: Eukaryota > Metazoa > Echinodermata > Echinoidea > Clypeasteroida > Echinarachniidae > Echinarachnius > Echinarachnius parma. The sequence continues at coordinate 98,021 of JBAMJV010004563.1, read as the reverse complement.
GATAGATAGATAGAAAGCTCTCTACCTATATACCACATCCAGACCGAACTTTGAACAAAACTCAGAAATACACATACCTTTGGCAATGTGTGTTTGACATCGCCAGAAGGGGCGTCAGATACCTGTGCTATACCTTTAGCCAGATTAACAGTTTTACGGGCGTCATTCAGTCCTATACAGCTACCCCAGCTCAGTCCCCCCTCGGTACTTGCCTATAACAAATCCTTGAAGCTGCACATTTCACAAGTTGTGGCTTGGCTTTAATGTATGTGTTTCCATCATTAGTGAGCTTGTGCTAGGGTGAGACGCAACACGTTATGAGCAATTGATGGTGAATTAAGATTACCCAATAGAATCTTTGCAGGGGAAAGTCTTTACCGACTGTTGTCAATCCGAAGAAGAAAAAAAACCGCGACTGACTTTTGAGTTCTAACCCAACACCACTTAGCATTTTTGTTATCCCGGCCATATCTGGTGCTGAGTCCTGAACGAGATGCGGCGACAGCTCGCGACTCCCATGAGCCAGTGATTAGATAGCGACAAGTGGCCGACAAGCCTCCCGGATCAGCCGCCCGAGACGACACCGCGCGCTACCCCCGTTAACCAGCCGGTCCCGTGCGGGGACCAAATACTTCACGCCACTGCACAACTCGAGACCGTTTTACTCTCCCAGCGCGCCATCCCACTACGCCACGCCCGCGGTTCGCCGAGACGGAGCACTGAAAGGCCGCTCATCTCCCCGCAGACCACATTACTGATTCGGCTAACGATACGACTGGGACGCACAACCCCTCATCTCTCCGCCTTCTCGCCTCATCATCACCAACAACAAACTTTGTTCTCATCTCTCAAACCACCACTCGGCATTAATTGCCCACAATAATAATAATCGCTTCCTTTTTCTCGTTGATTCATTGTGGCAATTCCCTTACCACTTCACGCTTTACGCTGTTTATTTATGTTTACACTCATCTCAACTAGTTTGCAACACCCTCTCCTCGATTTTTTTATTTTATTTAAAGGAACAAATCACTCGCGTTTTTTTCGTGATAACTCATCTAGTTAAACAAATTTGTCGCGTGAAAGAATTTGTCTCTGATATAATTATTTTTGTTTGATTTGTTCGTGATTCCCGGCTTTGCGCCCCCTCTTTGTGCGGAACACATGTTTGGAATCCAGGACTCCCTTACCAGGGGTGGAACCAGTCTGAAGGAGGAGCCCATAATCTCGGCTCAGTCGATCGGACCAGCCACCGTCAGGGCCGGCTGGATGCAGCCTACCATGGTCGACCAAAGTGCCAGGTAAGCGTAAAGCAAGCAACCAAACACACTATTTTGTTCAACTTTCACGTCACCAAGGACCTCTTGTATGCTTTCACCGAAATGTATTATACCCATGTCATGTCGGTCTTGTTAGTTAGAAGTACCTAATCAATCGCTAGTAATCTCCCCATAGAATTCAGCATACTGTACTTTGTTGTTGTTTTATACATTTCAACGACTTGTATGATTATAAAAACTCCCGATAGAATTCGTTATGTCATGTACGTGCTGCCCTATAAATGGTATGGTATATTTTCTACTTTGTTAATTTTCCCGAAAGAGTTCGATATTATGCTATAAGTTCTACTCCTTTACCCATACCGGTAGAATTCGTTATGTTAATAGCCATTTTACTACTTTTCGAAATAAGTGTGCGTGACAATTTATTTCCCCTTATTGACATTCGTTACCTTTACATTTTTACAGGAAAATATTTTGATATTTTTGTGTACATTAACTTGGTATAATAATCTCCCGTAAGAATTCGTTATGGTAATGTTGTGTCCGTTAATACCTGCCTATACTTTTCGCAATACTAATAATATTATGCAACTTCAGCATCTCCCGTTCGAGTTCGTTACCGTATGCTAATTATGCTTCCATATTTTGCTAAACTTATCACCGGTTCTTCTGTTCATATTAATTGTTGATTGTTTACTGAAATATCGAGTTTCCAGCTTAATTGCACCATTTTTGACGGTTCGAAACAAAACAATTACAACTATTGTTGTTTTAGCAAACAATAAATGTTGATGAAGTTGCAATTAAACTCCAGAAACGTCTCCACTTCGAATACTTGATACTACTGCAACAACAATATAATTTTGTAACTGAAACTAATTTGTAATAATTGATATTTTACTTTATATCTTTATTTGTGTTTTATTATAATATGTCAAATAATAAGCACAATTTCATATCGATTCAAATAATAAGTAGGATTTGTGGTCAGTTATCAATTCTTACAAAATTATGTACTGCATGTCTGTTTAATGACATTTAAAGCAAATCAATATACATTGATTGTCTCTTTGATAGTCTTTACATATTATTATAATTATACAATGTAGACTGTGTTTATTTTCTTCTTTTTCTGATATCATTATCGAAATCTGCGAAGTGTGCGATAATTCAAGACGATTAACTTCAGCGACATAATGGTTACAGTAAAAATGAACGAAAGAAGAAGTATTGTGAACGGGAAAATAATGTTCCCAAACGACGAGCGTTATAATTGCGTAATTGTCTAAACATTCCTTGAAATATTATCATCCGACAATTATTATTATTCTATAATCATAATGAGCGTCAAAATTAATATTCACGTAATTATCGTAGTAAGTCAAGTTAAATTCTTGAAGTGACTTGAACTATAATGTCTTTAATGAGCTAATACTCAATTTATTTGGATAACCTATAGGAAGTTTACTTGTAAATAATAGGGGATCATAATGATATTCTCAAGCAAATTTATAAACATAAATTTGTATAAAGTATTACAGATTTTTAGTCCACCATTCCGTGCAAGGGACATCACGCACTTCCCTATAATTATTATACTAACTCAGTATTAGTAATTATGGTGGAAAGACATTTGTTAAATCAAAATGTTTATCACTGATAAGTAATACATGTAGTATGACATGTGATGATAAATGAGTTGATGAAGAAATTGATTAAAATATGATTATGATTGGGCCTACTTGAGTGACGCTTGAAATTGACGAAATTCATCATAATTAGTGTTAATTTCCCGTGATGTTGAATCTACTTCGTTGGAATCTGTTACTGCAATGTATGCATTTATATAATAGTTAGGCCCATAATAATATTCAGGGCTACCTGGCAGAGTGTCTGTGCGTTCAATATTACTGCATCGCTTATTAGCAACGTGCATTGTAATTGTGAAAGCGACCCCGGGGTATGCGGGTAACCTGTCGCTCGTAGTCGCAGGTCTCGATTCCGTGCTAAGCCAAAATATAGCGCAATATACTATGTTCGCCATTGAAATAATAGAAACGAGGTCTACATTGGTCATTGCATTTCTATTGAAAACCGGGTGATAAAGCGGATTCGTGGCTTCGTGCATGCCATCTCGTCATGAGTTGTATGGGAAAACACATGAAATAAGACCTGATTTGGTCATTATAGAGTCTAGAACTGGACTAGAACCAATAAACGGATTGGATCCGATCGGACCTGCAACGATTCGATGAAAGCATTCGTACATCACGTTTCCTTTCACAATTCATTTCAGGTCCTTTTCGGGATTAATCGAACAGAACCAGAATTGAATACAGCTACTGCTGGTCAAGGGGGTCAGGTTCGATGATTTATGGTTGACTTCATAATATATTATATTATATACCCCCTGATGAATCACGGGACCTATTAGCCCGGTCAAAAGAAGATTCGACCACGGCCAAAAAGTGGTATTCACTGTCCAACCTTCAACTGAATGGTCACATCACTTGACCATCCGCGCTGTAATTGTGCCGTCAACTTGGTCAGGTATCAGGGGAAAAGCGAAATATTGATACGGTGTAACTAAATTCACCGCAAGTAATATAGTTTTGGGGGGAAGTTTTTGGAAAAAAGCTAACATGATGGACTGCTGATATGAACGAGTGTGACCGCCATTAAAAAGGCATTATCACACATGTATTTACTCGAGCCCACTCTGAATGAGAAATCATAGTCGGAACATGATAACTGATTAAGACCCGTCCCCACCTCTATAGTTAGCCATTCAAAAGACGGTTAAATTAATATATAGTTCGTTTGTAACTTTGTAATGTATGCGGGCACAGAAGGCTGAAAAGGCTTTGGAATTTATTATAAAGCGTTAGTTATAAACGAATCCTCGCCGTTCACACGTTTATTGATTGGCTTGTACTTTTTTCTTGAAGTCCAATCATCGCGCGAAATACTAAAATAGTATTTGTTAGAAAGTCAAATGAATGAGTAATTATGTTGAATGAACGGAATAAGAAATATAACTGTAGAATAGGCCTACAATACTATATAGCCTATATGTTCTTAATTGATTGTAAATTTCTTCCCAAAGTCCGTCCTCAAAACCTTTTAAAAGATATGATTATGATAATAGCAAAAAGTTTAAAGCGTTGACGAGAATTCATGATATTATTCGTCATGAAAAGATGAAACAAAAACGAGGATTACAGTCATCATTACATAAAAAAAAAAGAAGCAATTCATGTTACAGTGACGGGTTCAATAGAACTTTTCTCAAATGAATAGTCCCTTCTGTTTTATTGGCATTTCCCTGATGCCAGTCAGGCATGCAAATCAAGGCAAATTACCACGGAGAGGTCGAGGCCAAGGTTAAAATTTTAAAATCTATATAATTATTCTGTTATATTTCTTATGGCTCTTTGTTTTTTTATTATTTTTTTCACAATGATTGTTTTTGTTGTTGTTCAATACCATTTATTTATTTGTGTTTGTTCGTTTCCCGACTATAACAAAAGTCATGCGCTGTCAGATTAGAGGGGCAAAGACATTCGTATCGCCCCGATTACACCTGTTCCGAAGGGAGGGATTTACGATCCGAAGTCGCAATCCAACTTTTGAAACAAAGAACGAAAGCAATGACGGAAATGCGAGAAAACATTTTAATGACGACCGATTTAGAGACAAGAGGGGAGAAAGAAAAATAATAAGAAGATAAGAAGAAGAGAGAGAGAAAGAGTAATGGAGATGATGGGGTGAAGGACATCAAACAACCTCACACTTTCCCTTTAATGCCAGAGATGAAGGACATTAATGTGGTGAGGTAATAACCGGTCAGGTCCACCGTACTTTGTAGTTTGTTGCACGCACGAGGGTTAAATTAAAGCTCGCACTATATTACTATCTGACTATAGCACAACGCATCTTCTCCATCCCAATTGTCTGCTCTCTTCTTCGGCTCAGACGGATTTGCATCTCGAATTCTCTGAAATTAGCGGGCTCTAATTGCGCCCGGCTCGATCCCTCGTCGATCTATCGTCGAAGAAGCTATTTAGCGAATCCGATCTCCGCCGCAGCTACAGCTAGCTATCTCATGCTGTTTTTGTTTGTGTGTATTGTACTGATACCGATACAGTAAGTGTTGTCAATAAATATACTCAGTCACGGGCGGTGGCGTGTGAATATTATGCTCGCCTCTTATCCCCCTCCAAGGTTCAATTTGACCTTGGTGTATAGCTGTATAGTGATACCGTAGAGCTTGTTTGCTATCGGGGGAAGGCGATTTTGTATTTTCTGTGCTTTAGCTTGTTGTGTGTCGCTGATCAGATCAGCACTCATCTCATACAATCTCTGTATTAATTGATAGACGGGAGTGCAATTGCAGCGTGGACTAATATCCCACTTTCTTTCCCGAGAGTGTGAGGAGGGTTTTCCCGATGTGTTATCGTACACCCTGTGGTTTCCCGCGGGCCGTGACTGCATGGGTGGATGTCAAGTAATGTTTTGGTCTGATGATGCACCGATTCCCGAACGCTCATTCAAAGTTTCAAACGCAAAATAAATATGACGGGGAAGGTAAACATCAAGTGAATCGTAATTCTGTTATCTTACGTTGCCGACGGGAGTCTAAATTAAACAAGTGCAGATTTGTTACACATTTCGAAATAATGATTACAACAACGCAAATGTGAGCATAATGATATTATTTTAATTTTTTGTTTGCGCGGGAATTCTCTGGAAGACTGGAACAAACAAAATCTGGAACGATTTATCGCGGGAATTCTAGTGATTTGTGCATACAGAACGAAGGATACACCATGCGTAACTATACTGTGACTTCTTGCGTTCCTTTGACATGTTGAAGGAAGTTGGACAGCATTATTTCCTGCATTGGACTGCGAAATTAATCTTTGTTTGATCGCAATCATTCATTTCCCAGAATACTTCTTTGCCCGCTATCTATACTGCAGCCACTGACTAAGCCAGCGAGTAAGTTGCACGTATACCGTCGCTATCCCACCACCCGGCTCAAGTTGAGCCCTGTGAAGTCAGTTTTGCTTCATAATGAGTAGTAAATATAGAAACAAAAACAAGGAGTACACTTAATTTGTAAGATAACACTACTGTGGCCACCTCTTTATACACAAACAGGTAGTAACTATTGTATTACGAAGTGTCACGAAAGAGAATGAAGCAACTGAATTATTTTTGCTCGTACTTTTTATGAAAGTTTCGTGCGTCCATAATTATGTATAGTGAGGTAATCGAGATAACATCGAAAAGTAAAAAATTGCCAACCAAAATGTAATGTGTAAAAATATAAAGAAAGAAAACATTGTAAGTTTGTAATTTAAAATCATTAATGTACGTATACTCTATCGATCGTATACAAATTTCCGAGTATACATGTATTAGGGAAAATTGTCATAAATGTGAAAGTTGTTCAGGGAACATTATGTGAACATTTTTTTGTGAACATCTATTTTCTTCAGACACGACATTTGAGTTTATTGTAAAAAAGGCCTATACGCTAACGAGTTTATGTAGACTGCAGCATAATCATTACATTTAGACTATACTTCAAATTATGTTCCAGTATGAATATATATATTGTTTTATTAATATAGGTGCCCTCTTTTATTAGTCTAAAAATAAATGCAACATCGATTTTAGTGATTTCATGTGTTGTTGCAAGGTGTATAATGAATATAACTGTAAACAGAAGAAGAAACAAAAATCAACTAATTTGATCAGATTTGGACATTACTTGAATGTCCATTTTCCGTTGAAAACATATGTAATAATACCACGTAATATATAGCCATTATTATCAGGTGTAGAACAAGATAAATGTACTGATAAAATGCAGCTCAGAAGTCGGAATATTTTGATTTGTTTGGTTAAATTGCAGAAAAGGACTTTGAGAAGGAGAGAAAAAAAATTAACCTACTTCTGTACCTGCCTCACTGTTGACTGACAGTGGCATACCAATATTTCTATATTTGCGATGAGTAAATTATGCTTTGACAATTATATATTTTTTGCAATCGTAAGTCGAAATTGCCTATTAATCACATGATCTATACTTTTTAAGTTAAACAGAGACTGTTTTCGTACGTGTTCAGTTCTGAATAATTGGGTAATACATACAATGTACATACTACTGTCTTGCACCTTGTTTAACTGCATGGAGAGTCTGTCGGCATTTGTTTGTAGTATTGTGTGATTGTATTGAATAAGGTATGTAGGTGTGTATAGGAGATTGCCCCCTCCCCCTTTTTTTTTCCCGTTCTTAGCCTAAGCTTTGTAAATGTAATGCCCCGATCACATACAGTATAAATCCGTAGGCCGTATCCATACCAATTACCGACTTAATAATACCACTAATCCGTCCACGTATAACGGCATATATATATACGTGAAACGAGATACCCCATCAATGACACGGCGCGAGCTTTAATTATGGTGATTATCCGCCGATGTACGGTAATCCCGTCATTACCATTGTCAGTGAGAAGGAGATGTGATTATCGTAGGTCAACGCGCGTTTAACTGATTCGGTTACCGTTGCCCACCGACCACTGATAATTTGAAGAGCAAAAGGAGGTTTTCAATTTTAAATGCTCAAAAGTAATCAGCCTTGTTCCCTGTATAATATGTCCCAGACCAGTGCCACTGAAAAAAGGGTAGCCTAAAATGTCATTTACGCCTCATTTGTTTTGCCCGAGTGGGCAACAATAATTATTATGACAACAACGGTGATTACTATACTTTTAAAATATTGAATAACGATTTGTATAAATGTATAGATGACGATGAATATTGTTCGGTATTTGCATTTTGCATCTTATTATTATTCTTAGCGCGGGTTGTATGCATACAACAATTCAAGGTTAAGTAATTAAAATAATGCGCGCGTAATTATTGAGCTTTGTTTTTGTTGGTATACAGACGACTAAATTAACCTACATCCTATTTATTATACAGTACACGATATAACTAGGTATTTAAACCCAGTAATGAAAGAGACCTTGCTGTTAATGCCATCAAAATATCATTGCGCCCTCATCTCTTAATTAAGGGGAGGAGTAACGTACACGAAGTGTGACAGCTCGGACTATTAAACAGGTGTATTAATATGATAATGATATTGCCCGTTCAGTTGCACCCCTGCGCTCTTAAAGGGAGTGTCCGCCTTTTGCAAGCCGAATTTCAAAACAAAAGTTGCGAGGTTATTGTCTTAATTATGAAAGAAGAATGTCATTTAACAGCTTGCCTGAAGAAATCAGGGCTTAAAATCGCCTTTTCGTGGAGTTATAAGACCTAAAAATAATAAAAGCGAGGTAACGTCGTTTGTAATGAGCTACAGTGATGAATGGTTAATAAAATGTGTGTATTTTTTCTTTTGTAATCTGATGTATCCACTGAGTAATGTGTGAACATTTTCATGTTAAAAAGCAAAGTGATTGTTCGATAGTTTTGGGGCCAGTGAATGTTCGTTTTGGGCTACCAATTTCAAATGAAATTATGAAGGTCACTGCAAATTATGTTAAAGGGATAGTTGAGTTTTGGTAGAGAGGGCGCTAGACTACTTTTTGTTGTTGTGAGGTAATGAAAAACTGAGTGTAAAATTTGAAAGAGCATAATATTTAAATAATCAAATCATCTTTGTTTGATCAAAATCGGTTCAGAGACGGCTGAAATATCCATAAATATAACAATTTGTAATAAAGCTGGGGCCCCAGGTTTATTAGAGAATTTTGAACCAGCCGTTACAAATTCAAAAAAATGCTTCCTCTTTTCAAAAAGTTACAAAATAGGTATTTAAATAGTTGTTGTTTATTTCTCTATGTAATCACTATTTCAACAAAACATCACATGCACAATATTTTATTCAAAATGGTTGAAACCGATGAGTGTTTAGAGAGCGCCCTCTTACATTTTAACGGCTCTTTTTGAATGATAACATGATCTTTACTACGTCATTTGTAATTTTGTGTTCCTTTCTAGTTATAACTATTAGTTTGTAATGTAATGATGCAGGTTTTGGTTACTAAAATTCAGTTTCACCAAAACTGTACTCTCCTTACCAGAACTCAACTATCCCTTTAAGTGTTGAGTCTTGCTTGACAAGAAAACACGAATCACAATTATTTACTATGGAATCAATTTAAAATGATGTAACATTGTCCCTCATAACCAACGACAGCAAAACATTAAATTGTATGTATATTATTATGACTTTTCAGTTTTAATCCAAATCCATTATTATGTGAAAGTTGCAAAGATAGATTAGGCCTACTCGTTATTTGTATGCTGCTATAGTGTTTTTGCTGGATTTGATTTAGTCATTATATAGGATATTGTAGAGTTTATTAATCATAATAGTCGTTTTTTAAACAAGACGAAACAAAGTTTGGATTGAACTTACTAGACGAAGTTTGAATAAAGAACTTAGAGATGATATACATTACCCACACGCAAGCCACCAGGGGCAGCAGCTAACTAGACCGCTAATGATAAGAGCAAGGTAACGGGGCGGTGTCGGGTCGATAGTCAGTCAGAAGACCCCTCGCTCGCTCGCTCGCTCGCCCCGATAGACGAGTAAAATAAATTGTTTAACTTGAAAGAGACACGCTTACTGGGTTGTATCAGGGAAGTAGACTTCCACTTCCCTGGTTGTATCATGTTTGTATTTGGATTTAAATGGAAATGAAGTAAACAGTACAAGTAATAATCAATTTTATTTTACTAACAAGAATGATAATTTTACCATGATAAAATGTCGACCCCAAAATAGTGTATTTTAGTAAACATTCAGCCATACTAAGTTAAATATTTTGATTGAAATTAAATAAATGACTGGTAATTATTTGACATCACATCAAATTGTATCACTGCAATCATAACAGAGAAGATGTATTATAAATATTGCATAACAAACTCGTAAGCACTGGATAGATGTAAAGTATAATCACATGTATACAACGCAGCCATAATCAAAGCTAGCCTTGTAATAAGGCGTCGCGTCTGTATGGCATGCAGGAACGACTTGTTTCGGACGTTCAAACGTGAGGACTGGTCTTGTTCAAAGACTAAGTATTTTAGCAAAGCCAGAAATCAATAGTCGTAAATATTCATCATGTGACTGTATTATATAGCCTAGGTACTAGCGATTATCTTGATAGACATAACTAAACAAATAAATAATATAGAAGGAATGTAAAATGAATAAATATTATTAATTTGTATATTATTCTGGAGATGAAAAGTGACACACTAGTATGTAAATGATTCCGCTATTGTATTACAAGTTGAGGTATAAGGCTCTTACTATGTGATGAAATATTGTTTTCATTTGATATTTATCATTACTTTGTTAGTAATATTCTTCTTCTTCCTATTATTATTATTATTATTATATTATCATTATTATTATTATCATTATTATTATTATTATTATTGTTATTATCATCATTATTATTATTATTATAAGCATTATCCTTATTACCTAATAGTTATTTATCATAATGTTAAAACATATGGTTACTTATAGTATTGATATACTAATATTGATATTTCATGGTTGTTTGTTTATTACTTTCCAATATTTATTTTCTTTACAGTTCGTGCGGGATGGCTCGCGCCCATTTTGAGAAGCAGCCGCCCAGCAACCTCCGCAAAAGCAATTTCTTCCACTTCGTCATCGCGCTCTATGACCGCGCCGGACAGCCGGTCGAGGTCGAGAGGACCGCCTTCGTCGACTTCATCGAAAAAGAAAGGGTACGGAAACCCTTTTTTTGTTTGTTCCATTGTTAATTTTCAAACGTGCTATTACCATGATTACTTATTGGGCACGAAGTTGACCAATTATTTGTTTGCGCTATTTGCTTGTTTTTTTTTTATAAATCAAATGAATTATTGTTTGTTGCTTGTTTAAACAAAATCGTTACGGTATAGGCCGCCTGATTAAGTTATTACGATTTGTTTGTATAACGCTAAATCTGGATATGTTTAATTGAAAGGAGGGATGAAGAGCAGAACAAATCCCAAGGGAACATAGGAAGGAAATTGACGAAAAGTGAAAAAGTAAAAGTAAAACCAAAAAGAAAGGAAGAGAAAGACAATAACGCTGCATAGAATTATTTTTTGGTATCATTATAATACCGTATTTAGTTGAAACATGCATCACAATCATACTCATGAGTGTGCATGGATATTATTTCATGCACCAAGAACACAAGAAGAGATCTGCCTGCTCTACATAGTACACAACTCACATGAAGATGACTCCCCCCCTTCCCCATCCCCCCCCCCCCCCCCCCCCCTCCGCTCTCTCTCTCTCACTTGATCATCGGTCGAATTGTCTCGGGAAAGAAGAAGAAAAGAAGAAGAAACATAAGAGGGAAGAGAAGGAAAAAACAAAACAGTTGAGTGATCATTATTTTGGCCTTGAACGAACTGTGCCCCCCATGTGTGCAATGTTCTTATGTTATGCACAGTATAGTGTGTGCGTGAGCGTCGCGATTCCCGAATTAATTTCGCTACATTATGCGGCAAGTGGGTCTATCCTATCCATCCACTCTCTTGGCAAGTCAGTGGTGATTAATGTGATATTGATACGGAGTTGCTGGGGTGATATCAAATGAAGATGTATTATAATATAATACCTAGTATCGATTTTGTTTCCTCTTGTAATCTAGATTAAGTAACAACCGTGGCCCTTTTTTTTCTGTCAATGTCTATCATGATAAACAAAATACTTGTTTTTCTATGAACTCGAATTTGCTTTCGCTTATTGCCGTCGTTGGACCAGATAGGTCCCCCCGACCTCTCTTGTTGAACGAATTTATTATAAGCTAATTAGCATAATATATATTGAAGATAAAGTATAAGCAATCAGTTTGCAAATTATAAAGATGGGCAATTTGATTAAATCATTATTATCAGCAACTAACTAATTAAAGGGACTTAGTAACATTGTCCAAATCTTCAAAATCAAATTGGAATTCTAGCGTACCCTCATATACCTTGTTGTATTCATATTAACAATAATAGCATGGGACAGGTTTCGGTTTTTCAAATTTCCCTTTCGTTAAAAAGATATTTACGATTGAAGTGTTCAGATGTTAAATTATCCACTGGATCGTCAAAACCGTGTACACAGTGAGTGCAATGAGCTAGTGAATATCACTTTGCATTTTTGCTCGTTTCTCGGCCATATAAGTAACGTCCATTTAACTTGAACTTTTCACACAAAACCCTGTAGACATATCAGATAACAACAATATACATTGTATCAACCACTCATCACTTTTTGCACATGTCAATAAAGTTACTAGATCCCTTTAATAACAAATGGTAATGAAATAAGATTGTCTATTGTGATTGTCCTTTTCTTGTTTTGTTTAATTTTTTTTTTATTATCTTGATTTATTTATATTCTGCACAAAAAGTGGTCAATGCACGAATTTGACAGTCAAAGTAAACAGCCAGGCCGTTTGGAATGAAGAATGTCTCCGTGCGCATAATGATGATACATGCACTATATATGAAACCAAACAAATAAACAAAACTGAACAAAACGAAATAAAAACAGAACTGCGTTCTAATTAATTCTTCACTGGAATCAAGTCATCTCAAAACTAGAACAAAAGTGATCAGCAGTAGGATGAATGTCTTTAATTTTCCTGCGTCATGCTCGATATAGTGACGATTATGATGATGATGATCATCATCATCATTTTCTGCAAGACGACTTATAATGAGGTGCGAATTCTCGCGAAAAAAATGACAATATCAATTTTCATCGATTACCAAAGCACACATCAGTCATTCGGCCCTGCTGAGCGAACAAACACACACACATGCATACACAAAGGCACAATATACAAATAACATACATGCGAATGTTTGGTAGTACAATTCTCATGGATATTTATTTTTCAGATTGATTTTGTTATTGGTTAGTCACAAAAAAACAAGAAGTTCATTAATAATCCTTAAAGGGACTTAGTAACATTGTCCAAATCCTCAAAATAAAATTTTAATTCTAGCGGTTCCATCATACCTTGTTGTATTCGTATTAACAATAAAATCATGGGACCGGTTTTGGTTTTTCAAATTTCCCTTTCGTTACAAAGATATGTACGATTGAAGTATTCAGATAAGAAAAACTGACCCGGAGTTTTTCTTACCGTGTACAAAGTGAGTGCAGTGAGTCAGTGAATATCAAAGTTGCATTTTCGCTCATTACTTGGCCATGCAATGTCCATTTGACTTGAAATTTTCACACAATACCCTGTGGACATATGAGATAACAACAATATACATTGCATCAACCCTTCATCACTTTTTGCACATGTCAACAAAGTTACTAGATCCCTTTAAATAATGTACATTATTTACTGAATGTTTATTAATCGAAGTTATAATCGCATACCATAAACATATATTTTACCCCCGATAACATGACATTTCATTTCGCAAAACGAAGATATTAAGGTTATTTCTACTGGATGTAGAATTCTCTTTAATAGGTAATTAAATTATTCATCTCTGTTTAGAAAGATTACAATCTCGCTTCAAAATTCCAATAGTAGAATAATTGTATTATGATAATTTTTTGACAAACTTCCGACGCAGTGCATGGCTATTATCTGCACTAAAATTTCATCTTCATTTCAAGCTATATATTTCGTACATTTTCTTTAAGAAAATTGTACACATTGACGCCACACCCGCCTACATACTATCACGAAACACTTGGTTTGAAGTTGGCCTGAAAGAACCATGATTATATTCCATATAAGGCATCATTACTTCGTCCATTCGTATGTTTTTTTTCACAATAATGTATTCCACGATTAGTGACTACTTTTATGTTTAGTTGTTTCATTTCTGGTGTGAAAAAATTGAACTGAACATATGAAAATGACCTAATATCTATAATTGAAAAACGCAACAACAACACTAACTAAAACACGAAAGTTGTATCATGCCCATGTTGACTGTGTATACTGTATATGGCCTTTTAAAATATGAACCTTTTTTTTACCGGGAAGTTAATGTCGATTAGAATCATGAATATCATATCTAATGTCACAACTAAGACAATGTACGGCAATGCTTTCATTATTATTATAATATTTCGTTCACTTTTCCACCTTCATTCACTATCTCGCTTTGTCATCAAACAACGAACACTCGGAGCCTTAATTGAATGAACAATAAATAACGCCTTTTTTCCGAGAGATCAAAATCAAATCATTTACATGTGAAGTTCGCTAGACTGATTTTTTTTTTTTTGGTTAGTGGTGAAATTGTCCAAATATAATTCGTTTATTCCCTTGCGTCCAAGAGCAATAAATGGATTTTATCTCCCTTTTATCTCTCTGACTATTATAATAGTTCGACAGAGATGGGTGATATTTAAATGATCCCAGATGCAAAAGGGTCACTTACCGACACGTATAATATTTATTTGTTATAGTACATTTAGGTGTGGCATAAAATTATAGATCATGATTGCGTACGATAGATTAATATCAGAACAATATAATACATTATATTAAAGTTGGGAACTTTATAGCGTTATGTGTTTTACTTGATGATGTAGTTACCAGTAAGAACTAAAGATCACGTAGATAGACACAGTCATATCAGGAAAGGAAATAAGTGGTGAACTTTTATTGCTAAGTTTGTTTTAAAACAAATTAATTATTTTACTTTATATTATTTGGCTATCTTAATTATCTATATAATAATGCTGTTATCTTTGTTGTATTATGAAGAGTTCCATAAGTTACTGTCTAACACATCATTAGTTACCACCACTTACAGAACAGAACCAACATGGCATCATGGTTAAATAAATACATAACCAAATGAATACATAAATAAAATAAAGAAAGAAGTACACATGTTTATATTGCCTCTAAAAGTAACTAAATTATAGGGCTAACATAATAGAGGAATTAAGGGACATACACGACGTTCGAATAGTATGTTCGATCGCCTTTGTAGTTTGTACCAACGTTTCTGTTTGATTGTTGCTTTTACCCTCCTGTATTAGCGCTATCGACACAATTAAGTTAGAGTACATGAATTGATGTCAATTATTGATTTTACTTTATTGCCCTTTTTTCTATACTGCGTATATAGACATCGCGCATTATTCATACGCATAATGCTTTCTGGAAAAAAAAAAAGATGTGCATAATGCTGTGTACTTTAAAATAAGTGGCTCATAATATAAGGAGAGATATTTGGGGTTTTACCAAGTTCCAAAGACATTTGTATTTAATAACATCTGATATACGATTTAAAAATTTCAGTTACAATTTATACAAATATGGCGAAAATGATTGTCATGTACGGCTGGGCGGTGTTTTTGTTTTATACTAATGTACGAAAGTTTGATAAATATACATTTAATAGAATCTGATACAATTTGAGTTCAAATTTGTACAAATAATTCATGACCCCCAAAAAGATTGTGACTATTATAAATAGGCCTACGTACAACTATTATAAATTAAAACAAAATGCGTTCGTCTTGTCATCTTCATTTTCTCCAACCTTTATCTGACCTTCTGCAACCTAAATACATCGCAAACCAGTGAACTTCAATTCCTGCTCGTTTTTTAAATTTTTATTTCAACCTCACAATATGATTAAATTAGGGTATGTGACATTGATTATATCATGATCATAATAAATAGTATTACAGGTCCTTTTTAGTGTGTACCTTGGGGAAGTCTAAAATAACACACCATTTTGATTTAAGAGATGTTCAAATCGTGAATTTAAATTGAAAATTATAAAGGGAACAAAATGGTTTTGAAAGTGGAGATTCCTACACATCACGTATTATACAGGAAAGGCAAGGGTGCCCTGGGCGCTTTTTAGGTCTGATGTAATGTAACCGATGTACGGTGCCCGTGGGCGTCATGGGCGAGACACGGCTCACAACGTCAACTTCCCCGCCGGCGCGTCGGGGCGATGGGTTGCCCACGCTCCGCTGACGCAGCAAGCAAGCAAGCTAGCTAGCTAGCTAGCTATCTGTCTATATGACCATGCAGCGTGAATTGAGGGAAACAAGGCCTTCTCTCTCCCTTTTTTTTTGGTTTTTATTTCGCTCCGATGTATTTGGTGATGGAAGCCGGATGGCTATCTGCCAAATAGCATATACAACTGAGAGCCAACAATCCGTTTAAATATCGATAGAGATGCATGCATCACCCATTTTCCCTCAAAATCTAACTGATCATTGTATATAGATTACTGACTATGCATAACATGTATATGAAGCCAAAGGGCAGTTGTCTGCACCTAAATCGCAATTTGTATTAAATTGTTTACTGTTCATCCCCTTTTTGGCAGAGTTTACATGACATACTGATGAGCGAAAATTGTATAGTAAGATATTAATCATAATTGCCTACTATATATAGGGAACCAAATTATTGAAAATAATTATGATACTTAACCATTACAATAACAAAATAATGATTATACAAAATGGATGACTTTTATAGCGTGCACTGCACGGAGTCTAGCAGATTGTTTATTTCTGCGTATTTATCTGGGAGCTGGACTCTTGAATGGTACAGATTATTTGTTACCATAATCATAATTCATAACATAATGGCGAAAATACATCGTGCAATTTTATTTATTGTGTTTTATTCTTCTTCGATTGAAACTTATTTAAAGTTCTTTATGATTATCATGATTGTTCATGCTCTTATAATACATATTTTCCCCTCTTGTTTCTTCTCTTTTACAGGAACCCGATAATACAAAGACGAATAACGGCATACATTATCGGATCCAACTTCTATATCATAATGGTAAGTCACTCGATCATACTAATAACCAGTACCAAAAAAAAAAGACACGGGGTGTGTGTGTGGGGGGGGGGGGGGGGGGGGGGGGGGGTCAGGGCGAATTAGACCCCGAAATGCCCAAAAGAGCCCCAGCAAATGTGCATAGAGTTGAATGCGAAACTAATGTTTAAAGTCTATTTTCATACATGCATGGCAAGCTTGAATAGTAGCCCCTGAATTTTGGTTTAAATTTGTTTCCTTATAACTTTTGGAGTAAAAACAAATTAATGTTGTCATGTATTTCACTCTTCATCGTTTGACCCAAATGGGGCCACGGGAGGAGGGGGCTGAGAGAGAGAGAGAGAGAATCGACATATTCCCTCAATGGGGAAGAGGGAAGGGGCATTATTTTGTCCGACCAATTCCCCGAACCCGAAACGGTTTTTTTTTTGTGTTACTCTTTTGATTATTCATTGCCACTCATTGTCCATGACTGAGCGCGAATCCAAGAAAGCAACAACTTTCTGTTCAACTTAAAACTATTTAACAGTACTACAATAAATTGGTCGATAGATAAAATTATTGTTATACAGAAATCTTATTTTTTTATTTTTTAGAACAACTTGTTACATAAAAAAGCAAACAAAAAATCTTAAAAAGAGGATGGCGCATGGAAACGATTTGAGCGTGTTGCATGCCATGCCGACAATCCAATAAGGCCTTGGGGCGGTTCGCCGCGGCTCATGATTTAATTTTGGGAGAAAAAAGGGTCCTGTGAAGAGACGGACATCCAAATGAGATTATCGCGCCAATTCGGTTGATATTCAAGACGTCTGCTTACGGATACTGTAGTCATCATTGGCATGGTGCATGGCAGCAGAGCGACGCGAGCGAGCGAGCTAGCTAATAACACGATTTAAAATAAATACAGAAAACGAGCGAAGCGCACGAGCCTTTAAAAATAACTAAAGTAATGCAGACCATGCA
This sequence comes from Echinarachnius parma, assembly GCA_037951105.1. Lineage (NCBI taxonomy): Eukaryota > Metazoa > Echinodermata > Echinoidea > Clypeasteroida > Echinarachniidae > Echinarachnius > Echinarachnius parma. The sequence continues at coordinate 79,909 of JBAMJV010004563.1, read as the reverse complement.
CTGACCGGTCGACAGTCAGTTCGTCGAACTGATTATGTCACAATAGATAATAACAAGTTCTCCCTTTGCATGAACAAAAAACAAACGTTTATTAAATCATTATTATCGGGTTAATATCCTATCAGGGTGCTTGTCATGTAGTGGTTGAGGATATTACCGATACAAACGCATACAGACTAGCAATTTCATCATACAAAACAAGTAAACGAATACATATGATTTTCGTTGTAATCATAAATTGTAATTATATGCTACCCCCGCCCCCCTCCCCCCCCCCCCCCAAAAAAAAAAACAAACCCAGTAGTTATTGAAATGAATGTGATTGTACATTACAAAAAAAAGTAGGCTTATGAAATTACTACGGGGATAATTCATGTTTTCACATGTTTTCAAAAATTAATATATCAATACATGATACAACAAAACGGGTTGGTATCAATATAACTGCAATGCATACGAAGAGGCCCGACATGAAAATGAGAATGATAATTAAAACACCGTGCGCATGTATAAAGTGTAAACATTGTTAACATAGGATTAAACATTATTGCTCATGTTTGTTCTTGGACGTCATTAATCATGTAATTAAAATACATCGGGGGAGGGAGAGGGACTAGTTAAGAAAACGGTAATCAATGTTTAATGAGTAGAGGACCGACAGAGGTGCGTGGCTACACATTAGCGCATCCAAATTAAAGCGATCTGGATGTAATATAATGTGCAACATTACTATTCTGACAGCATGGATTTTTTTGTTCAGTAACATAATATAGACTAAAGATGTTTCCTGCGTTTTCAAGACAAGTCATAGTTAAATAATGAACTTAAAATAAACAAATATTTGTTTCGTACTAGATAAGTACAATAAGTTTTAAATGCATCAAATAAGATGTCTTCAGACAAAACAGAACTTTCAATGAATAAAGAAAAATAAATCGATGTCGGCCTATAGATGCTTTGCATAATGTATTTTTGAATACATTTTGAAATTCGGATTACCCTGTCCCCCCCCCCTACTGATTATGATAATTATACAATTAAAACAAGCCACACACCTTGCGTTATAAAAACCTGTGAGTTTGACATTTTGGAAACATTATTTTTGAATAAATTTCGTTTAGCGCCTCCGCAAATATTATTTTACATGGTACTGAACATCTTTACAATCTACGGTATATAGACAAACCAACGTTTGAAAGACAACTTTTTCAGATGCACGCACCATTTGCCAGCGAAACACTTGACTATCTTGGATGATTCAAGAGAATGTAAACGAGTTATTTATACAATTTTCACCCTATTTCGCCAGTTTATATTGGTTTAACCGAGAAAATAACTCAATAGGTGGCTGGTTGTCCCGATTTTATTCGAAAAATATGCTGCTATAGGCAATCGTTCTCTGTGTATGAAGAGAAAGCAAACGCAAACGTGAATAGATTCAATAAATGTAGGTGACGCGCTTTAGTAGTCCCGATCCATACGTCTGCGCGTTATTTGGTTAGTATCATGAGCATGAATGTACACAATTCAGATCCCCCTCCGGTGAAAAGAAAGAACGAGCGAGACAAGACTAAGTTTACCTTCAGAGGAGAGAAATTTTCCAAAAGTGCAGGATCATAACCCCTTTGACATAAAAAATAAAATATATAGAATTCTAAATAGATTATATAGCATAACTTATAACTTATGGTAATTTAAGATAATTTATCTGTATAAAACTTATTTTCTGGTCACCTCAAACCCCTGTTTATCACCTTTTCCAATTGAAATATCACGTTGATTGTTTGGATTTAACAATATTATTGCTCGTGTGTAAAGCCTAGGTATTATAATAATGGTAATGAACACACAAAGCGTAATTCAAAAATAGCATCGTTTGTATATTATTTGATTGACGGTTAATTATCAGTTTATATCGACAGTATATACGGACTGTGTTACTTTGTTTGTTTGCATGTGTGTGTGTGTGCCTGTATGTGTATGTATGTATGTGTGTGTGTGTGTGTGTGTGTGTGTGTGTGTGTGTGTGTGTGTGTGTGTGTGTGTGTGTGTGTGTGTGTGTGTGTGGGTGGGTGTGTGTGTGTGCGTGCGTGCGTGCGTGCGTTTTTTGTGCGTGCGTGCGTGAACATGTCTGATGATTACCTGTGTACATTGTGCATGGGCATAACGGGCCATGTACAAACATCGAGTTGGAGATCTGTTAGCAAAGCTCGTGTAAAGTAACGGGCCGCAAAGTAAATAGCAAACTTGCCAAGTGGTGTCAAGACATGACAAGGGATGTCAGGGCAATTGAGTTTGATGACCTAATACGATTATCAATCGCTTTGTCACATCGATAGAATAAACAAAGGCGCCAAACAAAAGGGGTGGCAAAACAGGCGATCTAGGGAGTTCCTCCGATATCGATATCCATAGGCGCTTGGAAGAAAAATCGAAGATGTGCAAAGTGGCTTCTGAACGCCACGCATGAACACACCCCAGCGCGGTTTGAACACTCTGACTATAGTGTAGTACCTTAGTAGATACATTGTATCTTTATGGTCAATAGACGTATTGATTGATTAGAGCGATGTTATTAGAGCCATCAGGAATTTTAGACCTTGAAATCAATCAACAGTGAGGAAGCAATTAATTAAGTTCAGAACAGGTATTGAAAACATGAATATAATCATGTAAACTTTATTAATTTAGAATACATTTATTAGGCATTTTGTGAAATACTTTTTAAACATTTTATTGTTGAATATAATTTACCGTTTTACGGCATGAAGTCGATCGACATCAGCATGTATCATTGTTCTTATATTAAAACCATTAAGGTTAACTCTTGGCGGTAATTTGTAAGTCGACATTATTTTCTATATGCATACAAGATCTAAGAAGAAACGGTTTCTGGTGGATAAATGCAGTAGTAAGGTCCCGCCGGTGAGGATATAAATAACGCACTTCGGTGCGCTTGGGCACACTTGGGCACCCCTGTACGGGTGGGTAGGAAGACCACCAAAAGACCGCTTTACGCTTCGCGGTCCCAACCACACACCAAATTTCTGAGTAACACCTCGCACCCCCCCCCCCCCCCCCCTCCTCCCCTCCCCCTTCTCCCCCATCTCAACGCCATTTTTAGGATGCGTTCATATACAGTAGTTGTCTATTCTCAATGCCCACGAGCCGCTTGGAAGGAATGCTCCCCAGGGAGTGGAGATGGTGCACACAATGTGTGCTGGTTTGCATTGTATCCTATGACCGGGGTAATAATATCATTGTAAAGCGCTTAGAGATGATTATCAATCATATTAGGCGCTATATAAATCGAGTATATTATTATTACTATTATTATTATTATGTTTCGTCCAGAATACGGGTTTTAAAACATGTTTTTGATAATGTTTTTGATAATTATATATTATGTTTTTGATAATTATATTCTCTTGATAAGCCTGAAGTGCATTTCACAATGCATGATTCTTGGCTATATATATAACGTAGGTACACCTCACACTATAAACGCACCCGAAAGTTAGTTTTTAGAGGTGTATCAAATATGACATAGTTATATAAAGGGCATTTTAAAAAGTTTTTACCAACTTACCCCTGGTGCTTTTTCCGGGAGGTGGACTCCCTTTATTCCTTTTTGTATACAATATTATTATCTTGTTAATAATTGTGATCGTCAAAATCAAAATCAATTCACACCAGTGAATCGTAATATACCATTCAATGCATTGAAGACCGTTTTTAAAAGTGTTTATATAAAACTTAATTGAAGTACATTGTAATTATAATAATTATAACCGTTAACATAAACATTATTGTTGATTCATTTGTTTGTACCTGCAGGCGTGCGCACCGAGCAAGACCTGTACGTGCGACTCTGTGACTCCATGACTAAACAGGTGAGAGTTCATACCTATAAATATATATTGACTTTCATGTTTCATGTTGATGACGTAATTCCCATTCATTACATATTAATTAGGATGATCAGGGCCCCGTTGCAGAAAGAGATACAATATAGATTGTAAGTTGCAATTAATCGTAAGTCAGATCACGTGTTCTAGATGCGCAAATCTGATTGGTTGAAACGCGTACATTTTCTGACTTACGATCAATCGTAACTTACAATCGATTGTATCTATTTCTCCAACGGGGCCCTAGTGATTGGAGATAAATGGTGTCATGAAATTAAACCGAAATTCGGTTCAGATTAATTATGTTGTATGATATTGTACAGGAGGCTATTATATAATGATCACTGTGAATAGTTATGTAATAATGAATGAGCAATTATCAACACCATATCACTGACAAGATAACTAGCGGCAACGACGTCGACGACGATGGAGGCGACGACGACAACAACAAAAACACCACCATCACCCATCACCACCAACAGCAATGGCAACAACAACAGTGACAACAATAACAATGACAATGACACTGAAAATTGCGACAAAAAAAAACACCCCAAAATAAAATTTAAACTACGATTAAAAACCGTCATGTTGTTCAACGTGTCTTTGCAAACTTGTCCAGTGGATGAAAACAAACGAACAAATCGACAAGATCTGTAGCTTTTAAAGCTACCGTATAACCCCCACACTCTGTGGGCTTTTGTGTAACAGTTACTTAAACCGTTACACTAATCTCCTGCCTTTAATCTGGTCATCGATTAGAAGAATACACAAAAGGAAAGGAAATTGGATTGGGATCGCTTAAAATTCCAAAGAGAAACTGTCCATCCGTTTGATTATCTAGTCCCTGTTTTTTAACGCTGCATAATCTTGAACGCATGCATGGTCATGCAACGCTTTCATATTGTTGTCATCGATTGCACACGGAAGTTTATCATGCTATAGGCCTAAATATATTACATGCAAAACGTAAAATAATATTGAATGCCTTTAAATATTAATGATATACCACAGCCACGTGCCCATTATCAAAATCCCAAATGAGTCGCAAAAACTGTGTTTGAATTTGCCTTGTTGGTTAAAACTTTAACCTAAGCATAACTAATTATGTGCTAAAAAAGTAAATTTACTTTTATCTATAAATCACCATTATCGTCTACGAATCGTTAGAAAATAGTTCATCAAGGTATAAAACGAACAGTTATGTATTTTACACTGTGCAAATTATTATTTGTAAACGTTTTCGTTGAAAGAAATAATGTAATTATGCAGGCTTGTTTGAAGAAAAAAAAAAGAATGGCCTATGATTTTTTGCTAGACATAGATAATTTCTATATTTCATATGCGTATTTGGGTTGAAAATGGGTCAAATTGAGATAAATAGATATTGTATTCATCGTCACAAGCGGAATCGAAGTGACTATATACATTACCATGCATGCATGATTATGCACACCGTAAATAAAGCTATCTGCCCATATGCGACACGTGATCGTAGTGTGTAAACTAATGCAACTAATAATATCGATCTTTTCCGATAGAGGAGAGTTATTGGTATTGGGTTGCCTATATGACGGATGTATTCTAAACAATTCATTTAGTACATGTACAGCACCCATTCCTGTCTCCTGCGGGCCTGCGACGGTCTGAAAATGAAAATATAATCGCAACATTAGTTTGTTTAGGTGATCTATTAAGACTTGTTTATTAAAGAGATTTGACTGTATTTCTTAAATATAACAACCCCTCGGTTGACTTGCCTGTATACTCTCATGACTGTACAGAAATACAAAAAAATCACTCGATTGTTTTTTTTTTTTACTGTCAACTAATACTAAGCCAGCGTGTATTTCGCACCGTGCTCGCGCAATGCGCTCGCAAGTTGGCACGTACTGCGCGTCTGAATTATACGAATTCGAACCACCAGGCAAAGAACAACACTTAATTAATATGTTTTGGTACCATTTTATGATATCAAATAGAAACCCAACATTTTGCAAAGGGTTGTGTTATTCATAAACAATACAATTATTTACCACCACTTACGGAACCAGTATTATTTCATGGTTCCGTACGCGCCAAACGTTTGCGAGTGCGCCAATTCTATAGAATCCCGGACGATTCGTTCGCTCTGGACAAAGGTAGTCTTCGTACATGCATGCAGACCCATGAACGCATGCTTTAGAATGGTGATGCGTTTTCCAATTATATATTTTTTTTCTGGAAACATATTTTCTGAACTTGATGATGGAATGGACTACTAAAGATGTTACCTTTCATTTATAAGAATATTGTTTTTGGGTGGTGGTACCCTTTAAGACACCGTCGCATCTCTGTTTTCACATCAGCTGAAGATGACGGAAACCGTATCTCCCAGAAATGAGGCGAAAGAGAGAGGGAGAGAAATTGCAGAAGATAGCTTCTTCGCTCGACGAGATAAGCTAAAGAACGAACGCATCCGATACCCCCTTATTGAACCAATCGGAGGTGTAAAAATCCCCCGATTACTGTCAAAGAGAGTTGGTTATTGATACGGGTCAGGGTTGAAGGGATTCCCCTGTTGACTGTATGTTGTATACCAAATGACTAGATTGTGTGTAACAGTATCTATATACAGTGGTATAAGGGTGTGTGAATTTTCACTTGTCTCATCTCAAGCGCATTATGAAGATGTCTATAATATATATGACAACACCAGTATATGATACCGCTCAATTACACGTAGTTATCTCTTTTGTTTGTTTGTTTGTTTGCTTTGGGGGTACTTATTATAATAAAACAAACAAACAAACAAACAAATTATTTCCGAATTCACGTAACCATTTAATAATCAAAGAATATATAGGGTGCATGGGACGATGGCTCGGCGTAATTATATAATTGCGAGAAATCACGCAACATATAGATCGACCTAAAATAAAGTCAAAATAATTATTGATATCAAGGTAGTGTTTTGGCCTGATATAGCAACAATTATATAAACAATATATTTATGTAATCAATCGATATGAAGTTCTGTAATGTATGGGGACCAAACGAATCTAAGTATGAAAACAGTTACTGCATGTCTTTCCTTTAAATGATACCGGACAGATATCTATCAGACCTTACTTCTTACGCAATACTAATATCATCTGAAAGAATCTTCAAAATGTAAGGATTCATGTTAATCAAAAGGGAATGTAGAAGCCTATTCAGTCCAGCCCCCCCCCCCCCCCCATCCCCCATCCCTCCCCATAATTTCCCTTTCCCCACACCCCCATATATCTGTTTCCTCATGAATTATACCCTTCTTCTTATTCTCACCACCTCATTTCATCCCGTATTCCTCACCCTCTCCCCCCTCTCCCCTCTCTCTCTGTCTTCGCATCTTATTTGTGTTCTCTCCTCGAGACTGATTACCCTTCTCCTCTGCGCCCCATCCATCATCCTGGTCGTCATCGACTTCGCCTCTCCATCGCAACAAGTGGTGGGTAGTATATTAGGTATAGGGTCACTCCAGACAGAGGGAGGAGGAGGGGGGGGGGGGGGGGGGGTGTGAGGGCCTCTGGGGCAGCAGCAAAGAAGGGATGAAGATCCATATGAGGGTGTAAATTGTACCCGGAAGTTGACTTCGTTATTTTGTTTCAATTATTGTTACTTATTGATTTTCTTTTTGATTCATTGATCTAATTAGGGTAAAAAATTATTTGTATTTTTTACAATTAGCATTATTACTACTTATCATTAATTATTATATTATAATTGGTAATATCATTTATTTCTAGGGGGGGGGGGGGGGGGGTTCACGGGCGGGGCTTTTATTGCCCCTTCTCCCCCTTACCTACCTATATACATCCGTGGTGTTGGGCATCTCAACATTCTCTTCACGTCGTGTCGCTTCGAGTCCAATTGTATTAATTACTCTACAGAGGAAAGTGAAGTAAAACGACGTTGAGGGAATAACCGTGAATCTACCGTATACCATAGACCTATGGCCAAGGAATTATATTAGGAGGACATTATAATCCTTGTTATAACTATCCATATATTATATTCGATGGAAGAGTATTCCAAGTCCAACACATACTCATAGAAATATCTGCGTATTTCATGCACGTTTTTTAATTTTAATTTTATTAAATTAAATCAAATTATAATTCAGTATAATTTATCAGCTAGACCAAAGTCAGAATAATTAGTAAAAAACACAACATAGTTACCATGAAACTGCAATGTGCAGCACGAAAGAGCACCCCACCCCCACTGATGCTGGGTTAATCAAATCGATAGCGACCCCCCCCCCCCCCCCCCTCTTGCAGAAAACGAAAATATTATTATTTTGTCTGAAGATTGAATTAATGAGTATAAGGGTTAGGGATCTGCCATGTAACATATCCCTTGCTGTAAACCCCTCTTAATGTATTCGAACCGTGCAGTTACGTCATGAAATGTAATTAAACAAAAACAATGGTCGTGTATTATAACAATATGTAAATACCAATAATAGTATATACAATAGTCTTGCCAAATGTATAAAGATTTATCAATATGTGACGATAACCTTGGAAGAAAATAGTATGTGGGTGGCAGGCCTATTATGTGTCAATAGAGAAGAGAGAGAGAGGGGGAAAATGAGGATAACAGCAGTTGAACGAATGTTATAACAATTATGGGACAGTATTATACCAACGTGTTGCACTTGAAATAAGCAAGTTAAGTGATTTTTTGTTGTTGTTAAACGATTTAAAAATGGCGTGTACGGTGTTGCTATTACACTATATACGCCAACAACCTGTTCAAATGATGATGCTGCATGGTGCATGGCGATTGTGAATTACTATAGTTTGTATGATATCAAACTCGTCATTAAATAATGTTGCAAGTATAGTGTAGCAAAGGCCTTTCATGATTGTGTATACGCACATCAATGGTAATGTATGCAGAGGATCCGGTGTCTCTACACATCGAATGCACACTGCATACCGTAATCAGTGCATCAGTGGTGTTGTTATTCGCTCCTCTTTCATTCGTTTCACCATCTTCCACGTCGCGATTACTATACAAAAAAAAAACAAGTAAAGAAAAAGAAGAAAAACAAAACAACAAGAGGAAGAGAAAAACAACTACTTGTACATAGTAACACATCCTCAGTCTCCCTATATAGTCCCTATACATAACACCTCGCGATTTTTCTTACTAGCGCGAGCTCGCCTGGGACCTCTCGTTGGCAAGTCGCGGGCATTCGCCCGGCAACTCCACCGGGTCCAATCGACCGCGCGGGCGAGAGGCGAGAAAATCATGCTCGCTCAGAAGAAAATCCTTAACAAGTCTTGGGAGAATTCGCGACCTCTTCCTTCTCGTCCACCGTGTTTATCGTCATGTTCATTATGATGATGATAATGATTGTAAATTCGTTGTTCACGGAGACCCAGGGTATACTATTTTGCTGAGGGAAGCAGCGTATAGCCGCTTCGTAGGTTTGCCCGTATATTATGCATTCTTTTTACAATGTTTTTGAAATTGTATTTATTATAATGATAGTTAATACGCCATTCAGTTTCCAATAAGGCTAGCATATAAATCATAACAAATATTTTGATCGAATGAGTATAAATAACAATGCGCGGTAGACCCTTTTGAGATCGTGGATAACAGTAACACTGTGTTCATGAAATGGTCACAGAAATGTCGAATATAATGATCCATTTTGTTTCAATTACTTTGACAAAAGTCTGTGTTTATATTGCTGAATATCTGCAGAATAAGAATAGTAAGAATCATATCTTACTGAATATAAATGCACAATTGAGCTGCTCAACAGAATTCCAAATAATATAGTTATTCGTAATTCTAAGAAAATCACTTTCAATACGATTTATTAAAATGTTGAAAAGGCAAATAGCACTACAGTCTTTACTTGCATACTTGCATGCAAGTCTTGTGACCGATCTCATCAGTGTATTCTACCATACATGCATGTAATAGCTAGAGTTGGTTTCACCTTCTTTGCAATTGCATGTATAGTTTAGCATCGTTTCTGACGACAGGTAGACATATTTCAGGCCATTACCGATAAAATATGCAGCTATAAACAGGCGGGGAATGAGCCGCGAGGGACCTCGGCCGTATACCTTCGCTTTGCCACGCGCTCGATCGCCACTCTCTCACTCACTCCTCCGCCAGTATACGATTCGTATAGTAGTCGTACTACTACTATCGGGGGGAACAAAATCGGATTGGAAATCGCTAAAAAATTGCCGCTCGGGGAATCATCGAAGATCATCGCTTTAAGAAAATGATAACAACAATCGGATAAGAATACAAGTTATGAGGAAAAAAAATAAATAGAAATAGAATGATAGAGGAGAGAGAGAAGGATAGATGAGGAAGAGGGGAGAGAGGGAGAGACAATTTATCAGACTCGGTGTCAGTTTTATCAACAGATCGTCAGGTGCATGACCCGGCAGGCCAGGTAATATCAACAGACTCGTGGCGTCTCGGTAATATAAGCATAGTTAAGAGAGAGAGAGAGAGGGAGGGAGTCAGACAGAGAACGATAGACAGGCAAAGAGAAGCAGACAGAAAGAGAGATACAAAGACATACAATAACAGACAAAACAACAACAAAAATAAATGGAGAGTTGAAGAAATAGAAAGGCAGAGAAACGCTGAAAGAAACTACGAAAGATCGAGAGATATAGCGAGATAGTTAGACAGACAGACAGACGTACATATTATAGTGGGGAAGAGAGAGACAGAAAGAAACGTAGAAAGCAGGTCAGACATTATTATATAAGTCTAAGGAAAGATAAGGAGGGATAGAAAGATAGACAAAGAAAGTCAGAAAGATAATTAAATAAGTCGAGGAAAAAGAGAATGAGTATACATTTGGATTGAGATAGATTTACGGGGGAAGGGGGGGGGGGGGGGGGGGGGGTGACAGTGTGTACAGTTGTGTGAGGTGAGTTAATTATGTACTAATTATCACAGTTTTGAATGAGTGAGTATTGATGTAGGTTAATGCGCTCTTTTTTCTTCACCGGCTGATCTATCAGAACACACATATAACAATTGTTTGATGTTGATTTTAGGAGCAGGACTATTGGCAATAAGAGATGCGATGTTTCAGCATGACCTTATTCCCGTAAAAGCCTCTCTATCATTGGATCTCAAACGTTACATTTGGTAATTTTAAAGCTAGTCCTCATGGGATTGCGGTGTCCTGAGTAAGCTATATAGGAACACAAAATGGGCAACATAATCCAATTAAGCAATAATGCAAAAAAGAGCGTGTAATTGCAATATCTCAAGAATATAATGATACATTTAGAGTAATTTTAGTCACTTAAAAGCTAGTCTCCATGTGCTTGCGCGTACACAGTAAATATAAGAACACAACACCAAAGCCACGACCAACAACAACAATAATATAATAATAATAATAATAATAATAATAATAATAATAATACTACTGCTAATAATAATAATAACAATAAAGATAATAATAATAATAATAACAGTAATAATAATAATAATAATAATAATAATAACAAATAATAACAACATTATAATAATTACAATAGGCCTATTAAACATAATCATTAAAACAAATCCATACATATTCTTTAAAAGGTTTTTTACTTCTTGCATGCACATTCATCATAATATAACAAACACTATTATCAATAGCGAAATACGGTATACGGCATGTATTGTATAGCCGTATAGGTTATACCACAAGGAACGGACACTGCTACATCTAGGCCTACGCCGTGGGCTGCAGTAGCTTCGTTTATTTTATTATTTCGATATCTTTTACACGTCGCCCGCGGTGTGATGACCGGATTAATTAGATTTCTTCGTTATCACCGAGATAATTAGATCTATACGAGAGGGAAAGTGGGAAATAACCGACCCACGGTGGACACGAAGTGGCGAACTGTGATGTTTTGGAAACTCGCTAATTGTGACGCTACATGCACGTGTTGTGTAGAATATCACCTTTTCGTATATTGCTTATATAGTGTGTTGCTATTTCCATTATCAAATTCAAACACGCTGTCGGTAAAAATGCAACAAACGGGCACAGGAATAATATTTGCGAGTCAACTATCAAATCAATGGCTTGGAATTGGACATCGCGCAAAACAATGTGTATAGTGAGATTACAGAGAGGCTAACAAGCGAATATATATGACTCAATATTGCTAACTATTTCAGCTAATTAACAACGAACAGAACATGGTAAATTTAAAGTATGTAAAAGGTAAAACAAACAGCACAAAATTCACATGTTTGTTTTTATGTATTTCTTTGTTTTTAATGAATGTAATTATGCAGAAAAGAATAACGAATCTCATCGTATCGTTGTATCGCCAATAGTAGGCTATGATTGGCCAGAAGTTTTAATTGGTCTGGGCATGCGCAGTAGTGAATCTATTCCCCTGGCGTTGCGCAATGTTTATATACGCCAAGGTGCAAAGGTCAAAGATCGAGCTCCGAAAAAAAAAACACGATCCGCGCCGCGTATTTTGCAGCTATAATGTAAACACAAACGTAATGCGTAACACATGTATCTCAATGGATTCCACTGGCGAGGACTGTTGAATCGAGAGTGATATGGACCAGGGATGGGCGAAGATTAGTCTTTTTAGACCATCCATAGGATAGCATTTGTGAGTATGACAACTTTGATGAATTATGAAGGAATGAGGATGTTATGAATAGGCCTAAGCGATCAAAATGTCATGTAGTTTGGGCCTAATTATACTGCAGTGTATTTAGTGAAAACGAATTGAAGACGCCAAATAAAACAAAAAAATTGCGTGCCAGCGAGACGTTGGTGAGCTTTCCGGGCCGCGCAGAGCATCGGGCTAGACTACTGTGTGGAGTAGATGTTGCAAACAGCAAACAGATGTGTAGTGCTTTAGTTTTAGTTTCACAAAAGTCTATGTATGGAGCAGTGTGAAATTAAAATCTATACTACAATATAATTATAAGATTAAAACATAAAGAATGTTAATAATATGGTACTACAAAATACAAGTATTGACAAATTGAATAAATAAAAAGGTGAATATTATTCCAATAAATAATAATGAACCTAATCTAAATTCCCTCCACATCGTCCCGTCCACTCGTTGGTTCTCTTCCTCCTACTGTCCTAGTCCACCCCTGCAAGTCAACAAGGGGCTTACTGGAGTATGGGTCTACCGCTTGCGGTCCAGACCTAGTTCAACCCCTCTCCTGATCTCATTTTCTCTCCCTCTCCTCGCTCACCTCTTCATCCCTCCTCCTCCACCTCCTCTTTTCATCCTCCCTCTTGCTCTTCCTCCCCTCTTCCCCCTCCTTATCCTCCTCCTCCTCCTCCTCCACCTTTTCCCACATCTTTCTCCTCTTTCTCTTCTCTCCCCCCTCTGGTAACAGTGGTATCAATGTCCCCTCCCCCATTCCTCCTATCCTTCTCATTATCTTCCTCCTCTTAAAAAGTTGTTTAATTACTCATGTTTCATTTCATCTGTTCACCATCTTTTTTCTCCCCTATCCTTCATTAGCTGTTGCTTAGCAAGGTAGACCTTTCACTTTTAAAAGGACCCCCTCGGTCACCCCCCTCATCCCCTTACATGTTTTTTTTATTATAATTTACTTTCCCCCTTTTCACCCTCTTCCACTCCTCTCCACTTCCTTTTTTTTCTTCTTTCTTCTTTGTGCTCTTTGTTCCTTATTGATGTCTAGATATTATTAGGGGATGGCAAACCGTTCATTACTTTTTTACTCATCCACTATAAAGGAACCTGTAGCCGGTGTATCATGAATTTACTTTACGGAAATGAAAAATCTTGTAGCTGTACAGTCTCCTTTATCTCTGTCTACTTATTTTTCTTCACCCTCGCCATCGTCTTTTTCTTCTACTATCAGCGCTTCTTCTTGAGTGGTCCTGCAGTCCCTGACTCGAGTGCCAAATACACTAGCCATTCATAGGGTGCTTGTGGGCACCAGAGCATGACAGACGATGTCCCTCGTGCGAATTGTTACTCTGGCGAAATTTGCATTCATAAGATTCATCATGGGGTCGGCTCGAAGAGAAGAGATGCGCAGAGAAAATTACCGACCGTTGAGAGGAGAGTGCAGAGAATGGAAGTTTGGGATAGTTCCGTGAATATAATTTTGGACAAATCAAGAATGGAAAATCTATCAATTGCCACTTTCTCTGTGAAATTTGAAAAGTAAAGAAAATGTATTATGATTTCATACATTCATTTTAACCTCGAAACAAAATAACAAAAATGACCTAAAGTAAATAACACTTCTCTTTAGAAATGAGATTTACTAAATGAAGCATGAAGTCATCATTTTTAAATTGCGAGTATTTAAGATTTGACAACCAAGTGCTATGATTATATCCGTCCAACAATAACACATCGCACAAATTGATGTTGTGAGGCGATCTCTCCTAGCGATTACTGTATATATGTCAAGAGAATTTGTGCAAACATGATATATGGAGATGATGAAATATACATGTCCATGCATGGTAGCCTGTCCAGAACCGTACAATGGTCATATCTACTGAAGCAGAGGCTTGAAATTAAAGGGATAGTTTAGTTTTGGTAAAGGGAGTACAGTTTTGGTCAAAAGTGCTTTTAGTAACCAAAACCTGCACAATTACATTACAAACTAACTCCACCATGCTCGAAAGGAATGACAAATTACAAATGTCTAAGTAAAAAGCCTGTTATCATTCAAAAAGAGCAATTAAAATTCAAGAGCGCGCTCTCTAAAAACTTATTGGTTTTAACCATTTAAAATGAAATATTGTGCATGTGATGTTTTGTTGAAATAGTGATTAAATAAACCTATTTTTAAAAAAGTTTTGAAAAGGGGAAGCATTTAAAAAAAATTATTAACGGCTGGTTCAAAATGATTGAATAATTGTGGGGCCCCACATTTATTCCAAATGGTTATGTTTATGGATATTTCAGCCATTTCTGAACCGATTTGGATCAAATAAAGTTTATTCTGTCATTAAAATTGTATGCTCTTTCGAATTTGACACTCTGTTTTTCATTATCTCACAAAAAATTATTTTGTGTAGCGCCCTCTATACCAAAACTCAACTATCCCTTTAAGGAGGAAAAAAAAAAGTCTCCCAGTTTTAAGCTGCAATTTATAACTCCTCTTCAGACATTTGAAACATCTCGTAAATGTTTGATTAATGTTTTTCTTTTTTAACTTGCTTCTTTCATTTCATTTTTATGTTTTAAAACATTCCTGTGCTTTTGAGATTTCATAAAAAAAAGAGTTTACAATAATGATGTGCGATCGAGCATGAAATGGCTCATCACCCAAAATTTAGCCAAATTGTATTTATTTAATTTGTACATGTATGTAGATGAATTTGAAACAAACATTCAAGTGGTTACCCACAGGAACCTGTGGCCCCTGTATGAACTCTAAATCTAGTAGGGAACCCCCCTCCCCCTCATCTGTCTGGGTACATGTATGTAACTCGGGGGAAACAAATTATAAAATATATTTTTTCAGGGGCTTCTTATCGAGCTCGCCTGCATGAAAATATTACTTTGAAATTATTTTGCATTGAACTCTATGATGCAAATTTACAGGGGCTCTTTAACAATTTTCAGAGGCTCTTTTAAATAGGCATTTTGGGGGCTCTATCACTCCGAGCCCCCATGGACGTATTTTTTTGTCACTGATGTAAGTTAGCCAGTTATTAGCGAGGTATCACTTGCCGAGACACTTGATTGCAACAGGGGCTGATTACTGCTGGTTTTAATTAGAATGAGGCTGTCTTAATAAGTCACCCTTTCCTGACCCGCTCCGCTCCTCGACCGAAGGTCTTCTGCGTCATATTATTATTATTAAAGGTGGTTCGGATTCGTAATTCGGATGCGCGATGCCATCTTGCAAACTCCTTGCACGACGACGCGGTGCAAATTCACACGGGCTCGGGCTCGTGTTATGTAGTGCGCACAAACGTAACTATTTAGTGTAAAATGGCGAATTGTGGTTTATATCCTGGTAGCATGACGATTTGTAAAGGTATTTTGGTATGATCAGTAAAACAGACCTGCAGTGCCAACTTGCAGTTATTTTAAAGCAGTATTATCATTGTGATAATCATTAGTGCAATCAATAATAATGGAACATTTACATTTGAAGAATACACAATCAATTTGTGTTTTTGTTTTGTAAACGTAGCTACAAACAACACATTTTTTTGTCACTTGTACTAGACAATACAGACTTGATCGAGCATTGTTCGCAGGGAAAGCGCCGCCGCCCGCACTAACACTGAGGGCAGGCAAACACAAGTACCGAAGTGGTCATAAAAACGGATAGATTCTAAGCAGCAGCAGCTAGTTGCATTATTTATGAATGGCAGAGCTCAGTGGCCATCTAGATGGGACTGATTAATCTTAGAAGAATCTGTCAACAAGAGCCAAGGGACATTAGCGGAGCGTTAACATTTACAATTACTAATGATTCACTCAGCCCTGTTAAATAACGGTGCAGCATGACCGCGCCTGCCTGCCTGCCTGCGCGTAGTTACAGTGAGAAAGCAATCAGTGGTGGGCATGTTCACATTGTCATATTAATTTTAATCCTGTTCCCCAATAGATTTTGAAATCCCCATCAGGTTTCCATCTAGGCAATGAGTTAATATAATGTTCCATGTCTTGCAACATTGTTGACATCAGGATTTGCTTTGCAATACATTGATGCGCAGCCTTCGAGTCCATTTCTTTCTGAATGAAATTCTGCTGGATGAGATGTTGTGTTAGTTCTCTTTGAAAATATACTAAATAAATGTATAACTTGCTTGTACTTAGAAAGTTTAAAAGAACCATTTCTTTGTGGATTTGAAAATTGATAAGGAGGAGGAGAAGAAGAAGGAGAACGAGAAGAACGAAAGATGAGAAGGAGGCAGATGGAAAGAAGGAACTAGGGGAGGAGAAAGGAGAAGAAGATGGAGAATGAGGAGGAGGAGAAGAAAGGGTTTCCAAGAAGAAGGAGGAGAAGAAAATAAGGAGAAAGAGAATTTAGATGAAGGGGATGAGGATAGAAGAAGCTTTGGATAATACAGGGAGGAGGAGGAAGTTGATTATGATTGAGAAAGAAAGCCAAAATGAGAGAACGTTCTGACGGAGGAGGCGGGAGGCAATTTTCGGGTGATGGTTACTTTAGCGTCACGGCTTGTTACGTGCTGTGATGGCTAATGAACTAAACACACACTCCATCAATAGTCACTACACTATATGTACAAGTAGAGATCAAGCTCTCGTCCAGTCCTCTGGCATACATACATGTACATACATGAGTATACGTGTATGCACTGAAGAGTGTCCTCCAATAATTGACACACTTCAGGCATGAAATCAAATTTAGCAAATGAGCTCCTGACATCTATTTATACAGCGTACATGTGATCCGGCGTTTGTATATCAGACGTTTGGTGACTTTGGTCCCACCCTTGTCACCAGTTTAGGCAGGCCTGGTAGGGAGTGGACAACTTTGAGCACATGGAGGATGATTTATGTTCATTTCTTTCATTATGAGATAATATAGTATATTTTCTTCATACAAGACTCAACAACATTTGTGGTCACTGATCAACTGTTTTTATGTGTTACACCGGCACCCCTCCGATGAAATCTTCACCATAGAAAAGGTGCACAGCGAGCGTCATGTAGCCCCTAAAGTGCTAAAAAGAGCCCCCCCCCCCCCCCAAACCCCCCAAAACAACAAATAAACAATTTTTTTACAAAATAACCCTGAAATGTTCATAATGTATGATGTGAAACAGTATCCTTCAGAGTGTTGTTTTAAGATGGCAAACTGGGATAGTATGTCCACACAAATAACATTTTATTTTTCTCTGTATTTTTTTTTCTCTGACTAGTGATAAAATAATAATGATTGATGATATTAAGTAATATTAATTATTTGTTTACTATTTTTGTTTCCAATTCTGCAGGCGATCGTGTACGAGGGCCAGGACAAGAACCCAGAGATGTGCCGTGTTCTCCTCACTCATGAGATCATGTGCAGGTAATTTAAACATAACCCCCTCAATTGAAAGAAAACAACCCAAAATATTAAAAAGAGCCCTCAATGCACTAAAAGATTCCCAAGTGAGTCCCCCATGCCCCCCCGCCAAACACACACACACACACACACACACACAAACTTTCAAAAATGTTCAAGTTAGAACTGTGAAACATTTTGATCTTGAATGGTAGGAACTTGGACAATATCATATATCAACAGAATCTCTTCCAAAAGTGCCCCTGAAACACAAAAAGAGCCCTAAAATATAAAAATCATGATTAAGTTATTTCAAATTTGATCAATGGCTTTTCATGATTAGGGACAATCGTGCTCCTTTTTCAGCAATTGCAACACATTTTTGAATTCAGTATTTAAAGAAAGAACAAATATGAAATGTAATTCATACTGTAATATTTTCTCCTGGAAACTTTCCCATCTTGAGGTAGGCAGACATTCCTCTCAAATCCATCCAACCATTCATCAGGAGCGGCAGCCTAGGTATTTGCATGGACCCAACTAGCGTCCATGGTATTTGATACCATCTAGGCACAAATTAGAACCAGATTTTTATCGCCGTTATTTTTATTTTTGATGGAGCCCGATTTGAGAAATTGATGGTGAAAAAAGTCAAATTTAAGTTCCAGAATCCTTGACTTGGGAACTGAGGGGAAGAAAGCAATGGGAGTGAAGGTAGACAAGAGTGAGGTCTTCGAACTTGGGGGGAACTTGGGGGTGAATGAGCGAACGAGCGAGTGAGTGAGTCTTCTGGAACATGTTTGTTTCAGGTCAACAGCGCATATAATTCATCATGTAGCAAGCAAACTGGCGCACACCACTTTGCCAAAACCACTTGACCCCCGGAGAAGCCTGGCTTGACCTTTGTTGGGGCGGCCTCTCTTTCTGATCAATCAGTTTAGCTACCCCATGAAGGACCAGGGGTACAACTTGGGGGGGGGGGGGAGAGGGAATGGGGTGGGTGGTGTTTGCCGAGTTTAGATTATAGGGGGGGGGGGGGTGTAGGGGTGGGGGGTGTAGGGGTGGGGTGTAGCCAGTTTTTGAAGAGAGGAGGAGATGTATGGAGAATTTAGACTACATGTGTACCACAATAATGGAAAAGTCTTCCTTACAAAAGGGAGGAGATTATTAAGGGGTATATTTAAATAGGATAAATTTGTTTTAGACTTATGGGGGGTGGATTGGAGCCATCATTTAATAGAGATATATAGAAAGAGATCAAAATGCTTTACGGAAAAATACTACTGTACATGTGAAAACAGGACTGTCAAAATGTAGCATTATAAAAGATATACTCTATCAATTGCGCTTGGTTCAAATATTTTCATACATGTATACACTTCTTTACCAATTGATCAACACATCTGATATTCCTCTAAACTTGTATTTAACAATCTTCCATTTGAAAGCATCGACCCAGATCAAACTGTTAAACTTTTCAACATTGCGCCGTACCAAAAGCCAAGATTTAGCCAAATTATCACAAACCAGCACCTGACTGGTAGTGGTACCTAGCAAAAACATTTTGAAAGGGCTTTATAATCAATGATGTAACAACAGTTAAGTTTTTGAAAGTAGAAAAGAAGTTCAGCTGTTTTTTTTCTCCCCTGGACATATACTAGGTTTTTCTTGAACTCTTTCGTTTTTGATCAAGAATCTCATGATTATGCATTGGACAACATTTCTAAAAGGTTAATAGAGAAATGGAATGACAGTTTTAGTTTCCCCTACAAAGTAGAGTAGTATCAGAGAAGATTGTTATGTTTAATCTCAGATGTACGAGGTCTTCATTCATCTCTTCACGTACATGATGAATTTAGGATGCTGTCGACCGCTCCGGGTGATGCGATGCGTAGCAAAAACATTTCAAAGGGGTTTGAAAGAAAGATGTAACAGTAACTAACATTAGTTTCCAAAAAAAGGAGAATAGTTTATCTGTTCTGTTTTCCCTCAGGATACTAGATTTCCATTCAACCCTTCATGTACATCATTGAATGAGTTCAAGATGAATCTGACAGATGATGCTTTAATAGCAAAAACATTTGAAAGGGGTTAATGGAGGGAAAGAGTAGTTCATCTATTTTTCTTTTCTTCCCCCAAATAGATGATAGTGGCCTGGAAACGCCTGTCTTGAACTCTACTTACTTAATGCACACATATCAAAATTTGTTAACCCATTTAGGACTAGTCACTCAAAATACCTTGAGCTTTGGGACTATAGAAGTTTTGAATATATATAGCATCGACATTAAAATTGTCTTCTTTCGGTTAATATCCAAGAGCTTCTTGGGTCCATGGTTTAATGGAGTGGGCAGGTAGGGCAACAGGCCCTTCACTCACTCCCCGCACCTTGCTCAAGCTCTCCAAACTGTTTGATGTAGGTAGAGTGGGTACTCCACTACCCCCTTCTCCTCTTTCCTGCACCCCCCTTCTTCCTCATCTTCTGTCATCTCTCTCTCTCTCTCTCTCGTGGACCGCAGTGTTTTGCTTTCTAATGGAACGATACTGTATAACATTGTAGGTAGAGTGGGCACTCTAGACCCTCTTCTCCTCTATCCTCCACTCCTCCTCCCTCCTCCTCCCTCCTCCTCCCCTTCTCCCTCCTCCATCCCTTCTCCCTCCTCCATCCCTTCTCCCTCCTCCACCCTCTCCACTCTCCACTACACTCTTGTGCATATATCTCTTCTCCATCCCTCCCACCCTTTTAAAATCTACTCCAGGGCTCAACACTTACCTTTTTTGTCAGTGGCCCGGTTGGGCCAGTGAAATCCTTTCTTTTCCTTCTCTTGTGGCCCGAAAGAAAATTCACTGGCCCGAAAATTTCATGAGTAAACTTTTTAATGTTCAAATTATCATTATTTCCTGATCAAACCTATCATTATAGATGTAGCATAATATGGAAGAATACAAGATTTTTCTAATATCGTCCCATTTCGGGTTGAAAATCTGTTTGCCCGACTGGGCCACCGAAATATGACTTTTATACACTTATGCTGGCTCGAAGTGAGATTTCACTGGCCCCGGGCCAGTCCTGTCTTCTCTCTAGAATCTGTCTATCCATTCCATGCAATGATGTTTAAGAACATTTATAAACACGAACAAGTTTTTGCTTTCTTTGATACAAAAACAAAAAAATCCTTCAAATGCTTTCATGAAAACAATGTAGCTTGCCAATCAATACCTGCACCTCAACCTGTATTGATTCAAAATTTGTAGACAAAAAAACCTAGAGAAAGATGGATGAGAAAAGAAGCAAATTACATTTCATTTTCATTCACGTGTTGGGGACATATTGGGGACATATTTCCATGCACGGTAATTGCTTTCAACTTCTAGTGCTCCTCTGTGTGATTGCAGGCAGGGTTGAGTTACAGTTAATCTTATAAATAATAGCTCGTAGCGATGATACTTCTTCTAATTCCAGGCCAGGGCTCACCTCCCTCCTCAGTACTTGTGTTGCCAAACAAAGCATCGTTATTTGATGGGAAGATAAACAGCGATGCTGCGAACGAACAAGGGGCGGGAGGGAGACAGGAATTGAGGAATGCAAATGCAACCCGATTGACTTTCAAGTCGCCAACATCTATCTATAGCCAGTCAGTCAATTGCCCCCTAAAAAACTAGACCAAATTTCCCAGATTTAGGGTTTGATAAGTATACATGTCACCTCCAGAAATCTTGCGTTGTCGTTGTCGGTGTTGGTTGCGTGGAAAGGAATGGAATGGAAGAACGGTATCTCATGACCACTCATCCCTTTGTGTTGCCACGGCGATGCGATGCAAGCGGTGCGAGCACAATGCAAAGGGAAAGCAGATAAGAGGTTTATCCTCGGGCCTTGTCTACGGAGGGTACAAGTCTTTGATGCCTTCCACCTGCCCAGAATACCTCACCTCACCTCACTTTCTCTCCTCGTGCTCTTCTTTTCTCCGCATACCTCCTCCCTTTTCCTCCTGCCAGGGTTCAAATTTAAATCTGGCCTGTTGTTATAATGTATTTGTGTCAATTCTGCCACTTTGTATTCTCCGCCAGCGCAATCAAACTCAAACTGGTGATAACTTCATCCATCCATCCATGATACATCTTACCATTAGGGGCGTAGCTCTCTCCACATGCCCAGAATCATGTTGTTCGTATGAACACGCACACATACCGTGCCATACAACAAAGATAGAAATTGAAAAAGCAAATGGTTAGAACATCGATAGAAATTGAAAAGCAAAAGGACTTAACATGCCATAAAATTAAAATACTAATGGAAAAAATGAAAGGCAAAAGGACTTTATAACATGTCATAAAACATCCATAGAAAATTGAAATGCAAACACACTTTACATGCAATAAAACATCAAAAGAAAATTGAAGAGCAAAAGGACTCGATACATCATGCCATTTTTATTTCATTATGCTCCATATTAAATGTGCTGTGTATGCGAGCTAAATGAGCCATGATTTAGGTGCTGGGATGGGGAAACAAAGTATAGTATGGACCTATATTATTTTCTGGAGGTGACATGTTTTGTTTGATAAATTATAAATAAGAGTAGATTTAGTTTCATATGACATCAGAAACGATTAAAACTATAATGAGAAACTGCTCCGCCTCGATCCTCTTTCCCCCCCCCAAAAAAAAAAAAAAAAAGAAAGAAAAGAAAATATGCTATACGTTGCAATTATGACAATTTACATACTGCTATAATGAAAGGGCATTATCACTCAGAAGTTCAATTTGAGAAAAAAATGGGTGCTAAGGGCTATTTAGCCCCCCCAAATGCATGCAAAGGCTCTAAAAAGACCCCTTTAAGACATACCCCTTACCCCCCCCCCTTCCCGTAGTTGTTATAGTTCAATATTTAACATAATACACATTTTTTGTAGGCAAGCTTTCAGTAGCTGTTGAAAATAAAACGTACATATTATTTTTTCCCCCTGCGTCCACTTGTTATGAAAGATGCCAACCTCCTGATAATAATATAATGGATAGTAATTATGCATTTACACCGCACGTCCCCCTAATATTTTACTCGCCGGTCGGTCGGTGGGTGAGGTGTCAACGCTGCATACATCGGTGGCTAGAGAAGCGGAGGGGCCCCATGGAGATGATGATGATGATGATGGTGAAAATGATCTAATAACTCGGAATAATGACATAAGAGCGTCGAGAATGGGTCGCGTATTAAACAGGGAATGGGATGCGGGTCCCGGGGGAATAAGATGACACCTCCAGAGGATCCAGCGCGATAAGTGTGGGTTTCCTCCGATTAATGATTCTAATTTGGACCGTGGATGAGGTTGCTTTCTGCTGCTATTCAACAGCGATCAGTGTGTGTGGGGTAGTTGTGGACGGGGGGAGGGGGGGGGGGAGGTGGTGGTTTAAGGAAATCTTGTTAGAGAGTATGGAGAGGGAGAAGTTGGGGGGGGGGGGGTGCATGAGAATGGGGTACAGTGAGTTAGAAATAGGTATAGACTTGGAGAGTGGAGAGAGAGATAGTTGGGGTGGGGGGAATAAGAGA
Source organism: Echinarachnius parma (assembly GCA_037951105.1). NCBI lineage: Eukaryota > Metazoa > Echinodermata > Echinoidea > Clypeasteroida > Echinarachniidae > Echinarachnius > Echinarachnius parma. Next base: position 56,418 of record JBAMJV010004563.1, on the reverse strand, counting down.
GGTAGTGGAAGTCTGAGAAGAGAGGGAGAGAAAGAAAGTATTACAGAGGAGAAAAAATTGGTAGAATAAAGAATTTAGAGAAAAAGAACAGACATTTATAAGCGATTAAGGAAAAAGTGTTAGGTGGGGAGTGGGTCCTAAAAGAGAATTCATAAAGGATGGTTAGGGTAGAGAGAGAAGAAAGGAAAATGAAGGTGGGGGAGGGGGTCAGTGAAAATGAGGAAACGGATAGCGACAGAAATTAAATTGATAGCAAAAGAGGGTTGAGTATGATAGAGAAGAACTGGACAATTTTTTATAAAAGGAAAGATCACCGGAATGGCAAAGACAGAACCATACAAAAGAGGGGAACTGCAACAGAATATCAGAGGTGAAAGAGAATATATATTTAACACGCAGACTCGGAGAATGGCAGTGAAAGGAGAAAGTTAACGGGAGTCCTATCTTGCCAACGAGGCAGCATTATGATGCCATCTGTCATATGAATTGTCCCCTTCTCAGCCAGATTCGCTCATTTTCACAGTGCTTATGAAAATATTGATTTGCCTGTGAATTCTATTAAGGCCCGACCGAATCATGGACCGAAAATAGCACCCCAGCTTCTGTGGAGTTAATTCTCGGGAGATGCGCCTCATGGTCAAAAATAGGCGCTTCACTATTAAACCTTTCAACTTTCTATTTAGAGTCTCATCGGATGTTGTTTAAATGTGAAACAGTCATTTCTGAGATGGGTATATGACTATAATATGTTTAACTTGTCATACTCATTTTTTTTTTGATCAGCGTCATTAGGCTCCAAAAAAAAAATGATCTCATGAACTGACATGGTTATGTAAAAATTCAGTTTTCATTTATGAATGTAAGATTGTTGAGAACGGACATGGTGGTTTAAAATTGTTTATGGCAGTAGCATACTGTCACTGTGCCAATTTATTTGCATTATTTAACACTATGAATTCAATAGCTCCAAAATGCTCTTTGTAATTTGTGCTATAAAAACTCATAATTATCATTATAATCGTGAAGTAAATAATCATACAGCAAATCCTATCGCATAATTTGGTATTTTGATAATGTGAAAGTTCAATTACAATTATTATTGTTTTATTTAGTTTGATTTTAATGTATTATGTAAAAATTTATTGAATTTTACCTGCTTGAATTCAACATAAAAGTTCCTTACTGGATTTTTCACTCCCCGTAGAGTATAAAGTACAGGGCCTGTAGACCAGGTTCATGTTGTCAGTGGGTTGAACAGATCCATTTTAATTTTCCTCCTCGAATAATTTCAAACCGATTGTGTTTTTCCTCCCAGTTTTGATGAACATATTCTCAATTTTAGATACAAATCTATATTTATGATTTGATTATTGCAATTTAACTTGATTCATTTTCTGTATACATTGTCTGTTTCTGTGTATTGATAAAACCATGGCTACTGTATAACGACAAGAAGAAGTTTTAACACACCCTTGTTGATACGAGATTTTAGATATTTATTCAGGATAATTTATTTGTTATATTAATAATTAATTAAATTTCTGTTAATACGATGTCGCCCTCTATTGTTTCAGCCGCTGCTGTGACAAGAAGAGCTGTGGTAACCGAAACGAGACTCCTTCAGATCCGGTCATCATCGACCGGTAAGTTCACAGATTTTCTACATTTTTTTTGTCAATCCTTTATTACCATGGTTACACCATGGTTGAATACACTTAGAGTGTTCAAATGCAAGTGAATGATTAAAACAGTATGATTATGAATGTCTCAAAAATGATGTCTGTTGACATTTTTGAAACGCTACTCTGATCACAATAGAGGAGTGCTCAAACTCCATGGTGTGTATTATGTTGTGATTTATGCATGCATACTGTATGGTAGGTGTACTACACATCGGCACTGTTTTTAATATCGGCACACCGCGTAATATTTGTTTTTGCGCGTGTTGTGAAAAATCGCGCATGTGATGATGCGCGCTACCCTTAAAAACTAAACTGGTCGAAATTTTGAGGAGAAATAATGCGTAGATCGTCCGCTACGAGTAAATTTATGAAATGATGCCAACAAAATTAACATCGCACAAGAAATTTTGAGTTGCGTGCATTGTCAACGAAAGTTGAGGGGGTGCCGGTATTAAAAACACTTCGAACTTGTGAAGCCAAAAGACCACGCGCGCGTTCGAAGGCGCTATCTCAAAATATAATTGATACATCGCAAATCTGATCATCGCATCGGAATATGCACTATTTTCTCAATGTGTGAGGACAATTTCAAGGAATGTTTACAATGTTTAAGTCTTAAACTGTCGGAAATGTTTTAGTGTGCCGATGCGGGGGTTACTCAATCATACATGTTGTGCAAATGTGAGTGAATGATTAAATCAATGTACATGAACATTTGAAAGTCTACAAAATGATGTTGGTTGACATTTTTGAAGCGCTGCTCTGTTCACAATTAATAGGAGTGTTCAAACTCAATGGTGTGTATTGTGTTGTGGGTGATGTACATGTGTGCATGTGGCATGCAAATGGGAGTGAATGATTAAAACATTTTACATACAAGTTATACTTATGTTCAAAAGTCTCCACAAATTGTGTTGGAAATGATTTGGTGTTCAAATGCAAGTGAATAACTGGAAAGTTGTACAGGTATACATGTATGTTAGAGGTGAATAATTGTTCAAATTGATAAATTAATGCATGTATTGTTGTTTGAACTCCAAAACTGTTGGAATTGATAAATTTGATGAATATTAAAAGAATGTGAGTGAATGCTTTAAAACATGGTATGCTTTTGAAGTGAGGCTAGATGCATTCCTCTCATGATTAAGGAATTATAAGTTATCCACACACTGCATTCTTCTAGAAGTAACAAGTAATTGTACTAGAATGGAGCATTTGCACATGTATGTGCTATTTCATCTTCACCCATTCTCAAACATTACTCATGCGCTGCAGATAGGGGCAAACGAGTTCACTCGGGTGACCTTGGTTTTATGAGCTGTCAAAAGCTGTTTTCTGCGCCCTTGATCTGAATTTCATTATGATGGCCTCTTGTTTCCATGACAAACCCCTAAACCCCTCTTGAAAATGTAGAGAAAATTATAAATTCTCACCCCCCCCCCCCCTCCCTCCCCCTCCCCCACCCCAACCCCCCACCTATCTGCAGTGTGATTATTACTATTAGTAATCTTCATCATCTCATACATTTTGATAGGCACGATCTCCCTATTATGATGACTGTATGTATCATTATCCTGCTCAGGACTGGTCGCCCCCCCCCCCCCCCCCCCCCCCCCCGAAATGCTTCCAGGGCTTGGGTCTATGGAGAATACATGTCATACCAAAACCAATCAGTCCTGAATGGGTTTACCCATATTATAGACCTCAATGACCACTTTTTCCAAGCCGAAATTCTAATGTTGTGATGATAATTGTCAAAATAGTATCATTTGAAAGCTAGCCTGAGAAGTTTAGGACTAATACTACTACTAGTACTACTACTTGGCATATGGTCATGCGTCGTGAGGTCGCCTCCTTTTGCGTTACATGCCATTTTGGGCTTCTGCGGGACAATGTTACAGTTGAGAGCAAATATTTTCTGAGGAAGACCCCCTACCCTATCGAAACTATACATTTTCTGAAAGGAAATTACCCAAGGAACCCAAATATGCACTCAAAAATAACACTGGGTGTACAGTTAATTGTTCATATTGACCAAAACATTAAATTTTGTTTACAGTTTTAGAGGTCAATAATTTCCTGATAACTTTTTCTAAAGTAGCTCTAGACAAGAAATTATAATGTTTTCTTGCAGAGCAGACTTAGACCTTTACAGCAATATAATATTGTATGGGGTAAATTATTATTTTACAGGAGATTTTTTCATTCATACTTCATGAAAATTTTTTTTTTAAATAATCAATAATTTTCACTAAGTAGGAGTCACTAGATGAATGGAATATAGAGTAAAGCCTAAATATGATGAGCCATAATACAGTTTGATAAGTAAGCTTTAATTTGATACCAAATTTGTAATCTGAAACCTTTTATTTTTCAAGATATTAACGTTTTTACCAAGAATTCAACAAATTTATCGATCAAGATTGTGCCCCCATAGAGTCTGTACAGGAAATCCCCAATTTTCGTTGTTTGTGTTGATTTAATTAAAAAATTATTTGGCAAAGACACTTTTCAATCATTTGACATTAAAGTTCAATGTGTAAGCTTTCATTTGATACCAAAATTGAAGTTATACATGTAGTTTTGACAAAGTTATTAACGTTTTAAGAAAAATTGCGCTTTGAGAGTCATTTCCCCATAGACTTTGTACACGGGCGCCGCTTCCTGCGGCGCCGCTTCCTGCTCCACCCTCCGGCTTTAACCTTCAAATGGCTGTATCTCGATCTTAAATAGAGGTATACCTTTGAAACTTTGCAGAATGATAACATTTTGATAGCCCTTTCAAATGATACCAAATTTGTTAAGAAGGGAATTTTGGTTTTGAAAATATGAAGTAAAATGCAAAAAAAAATCCCAAAAATGTAACGGCTCCACCCTATTTGGAGGCGAGTTCATGACACACGATCATATATATATTTTTGTTCATCAAGCAACATTGTAAAAAAGTCATCCTGGATTCCTTGCTATATCTATTTCTGGTCACTCTATCCATCATTGGCAAACCCCCTCCCTTCCCACTCTTCCCTCATCCAAGTTGGGGGGGGGGGGGGGAGGGGGGCATTGTAGCTTTGCCTGTTAATCCTTAATCGCCTTGATTCAGAGCTCTTCAAGGACCGTGTCTGTCTGCAGGTAGCTAGCTGCCTGCCTGGTCACAAGGGGGGTAACACTGGCTGGGAGGGGTGCAGTAGCAAAGATCCATGGGGGGGGGGGGGGGGGGGACACTGGCTGGGAGGGGTGCAGTAGCAAAGATCCATGGGGGGGGGGACACTGGCTGGGAGGGGTGCAGTAGCAAAGATCCATGGGGGGTAACACTGGCTGGGAGGGGTGCAGTAGCAAAGATCCATGGGGGGTAACACTGGCTGGGAGGGGTGCAGTACTTAGCAAAGATCCATGGGGGTAACACTGGCTGGGAGGGGTGCAGTAGCAAAGATCCATGGGGGGTAACACTGGCTGGGAGGGGTGCAGTACTTAGCAAAGATCCATGGGGGGTAACACTGGCTGGGAGGGGTGCAGTAGCAAAGATCCATGGGGGTAACACTGGCTGGGAGGGGTGCAGTAGCAAAGATTCATGGGGGTAACACTGGCTGGGAGGGGTGCAGTAGCAAAGATCCATGGGGGGTAACACTGGGAGGGAGGGGTGCAGTAGCAAAGATCCATGGGGGGTTAACACTGGCTGGGAGGGGTGCAGTAGCAAAGATCCATGGGGGGGGGGGGACACTGGCTGGGAGGGGTGCAGTAGCAAAGATCCATGGGGGGTAACACTGGCTGGGAGGGGTGCAGTACTTAGCAAAGATCCATGGGGGGTAACACTGGCTGGGAGGGGTGCAGTAGCAAAGATCCATGGGGGCGGGGATCAGGGCGATTTTTAATAGCCCCTCAAATGCCAGGAAGGGCCTCCAAACATGTGCATCATAGAGTTCAATTAAAAAATATATACTGTATTTTAGAGTGCTATTAATGCAGCTTGAAAAATGAAATAAATTTTATTTGATGTTTTTTTGATTGGGAATGATTATATAAAAAGTTTATAATTAGTCAGGGCTCGACACTTATATTTGCCCTAATGCCCGGGGCAAGTAAAAATTGATATCGGGCAAGTAAAATTTCATAAAATTTCTCATTTGGTTGCCCGATTGGGCAACTAAATTATGTTCATCTACAAGATAAAAACTCAATTTTATATAAATACATGTGTAAATCTCATCTAGAGGTACTTTTGTTCTGTTGGGGAAAGCACAATTTTAAAAATTTATGATTTTACTTGCCCAAAATGGGACAGTACAGAAAAAAAAAGAAGTTAATTTGGAGGGTTTTTAAAGGTCTGTGAAGTTCAATACTCTCTTCAAAGAAATTCTAGCTACATGTAGCCATTGGATTAGGATTGGAGGAAGAAGCTTGAAAATATAGATCATAGCTAGGGGTTATTTTATATATAATATTGATCTCCTTCGAAAACATTGATGATTGAATGTCATTGTGATAAATTCTTTAGAGATCCTCTTACACAAGCATACGTGTGGACAATCACAAATATAAATTCTTCTCACATCAATTGGATTGCAAATGTCACCCAAAATAGCCTGTGAATTAAAAACAGCTGTTTGAACGTGATATTAATACATGACAGCATATTGCTTTATTGTTTTTTGAAGAAAAGGAATAATTCAGACCGGAATAAGACTGTGAAGGTAAACTAATGACTCATTACACAATAGGATCAGTTATTATTTTTTTGTGAATTCATGGTGATTTTGCCATGATCATGTATTTTTTATTTAGCACTTGTTGGTATTCCCGTTGGAATTAGCAGGGATGAAATGCAAGTTGCATTGTTTTCTTTTTCTGCAAATATTGCTATTTTAAAATGCTATATTCCTTATTTAGCCTTCCAACTGAATGTGATTCACCCGTTTGCGTACATGTATGTACCTTGCTGAAAGATATTATAGTAAGTACTGTATAAATCTGCAGACAATGGAATTTGTTTAACAATGAGAAACTAATTTTAAAAAGACTTTACATTCTAGTGTGGTGTAGGAAAGAGATTGACCCGTTGGACTTGGACTTGGAAGCGGCGAGCACTCATTTTACATTAATATTGGCACCAAATGTAGGCTAAGAGGCTTAATTGGATAATAGGAATATTTTGAAATGAAATTTGAAATTTGAAATTTTGAAATTTGAAATCAAATTTGAAATTTGAAATTTTGAAATTTGAAAGGAAATTTTTACCAATGGACTACATAGTAAAAAAAAAAAATTAAATTAAATAGTATATATTTAACAGTCTGTATTTGTTCCTGTATGCTCATCTGATTGTATAACAATCATTGAAAGTAGTTCAACTTCTAAAGTTCTGACAGGATGTATTCAAATTCTTAAAAGAAAGAGTATTATAAATAGATCTGCATAGATAGGGGTTGGGGGGGGGGGGGGAGGGGTGGGGGAAGGATGGATGGGAGAAATATTGATTAATGAGGTGTATGTATTCTTTTTGATACATCCTTGGTTCAACTTCTGAATATATCTTGAAGACAGGATGTGTACCAAGATTCTTATTAGAAAGGTTATTAATAGAGGAAGAAGCGGGGGGGGGGGGGGGGGGGGGGAGGATGGATGGGAGAAAGATCCAGTAATGAGAAGAGATGGTGAGAGATTGAGAAATTCTCTCATCCGGTATCACCTTTCCTCCCCTGCTACTGGAACAACACTATTTTGGTCAAAACGGTGAAAGATGTGATTACGCACGCTGTTTTGGATGCAATGATATCAGGGGGGGAAGTAGCAGTGACAATGGTGAAATGATGATGGGCCCTGCATTCATTGGTCATTGTTGGGTGAAAATGATGTGCACTTGTGCCAGGGATGACAGGTACCTAACCTACCTACCTGAGTGATAGGAAATGTACGTACAGGACTTTACTGAACAGAAACAGACATACAGGTATCTAGCATGACCTAACTAAATTTCCATTTTAATTGTTTATTTCATTTTTATTTAATTATTGGATTTATTTGTTTATTTGACTTGGGGCCTAACTGTTTATATTTTCTTATTTGTTTCCATTTTATTAAATTGATTACTTTGCCATTTGTCCTGTTTTTAATGTACTTAGCGTATAAAGGGGGGGGGGGGGGGTGCAGGGATGGGTGTTACAGTCTGCCCTTATGATATTAACCCGTTCGCTACGAAATTCTAAAATCCCCATAGACGTTGTACACAACCCACTCGGTTCCTGTGGTCAAGGGGTTCAAAAGGTATGCAGGAAGGGGCATTATGGCTGGCCCATGGACCTTACCCATTGGGAACCTCCGCCCCCAAGACCTACTCCTAGTTGCCACCAGTTGCCATGACAAGTGATCTTCTCACTCCTGCAGAGAATAACAATGTCTTGGAACCTGTCTATTAGAGGTCACCTGTCAACAGTAGCCACATTTTTTGTTTCCCATGACAGGCAAATTTAGGTAGTCACTGTACACAGGTTTCACTTTACAAAGGCTTAAGACTGGTCTATACAGGGTGGCCCAAAAAAAACGGAACGGGGCACTTCCCAAAATATAGTAACAATTGTATTATGTCCATCGGATAGAGCGTCTTTTCAAATGAACAACGATACCAAGAACAGTCAATTTGGTCGTGTAGTTTTTGTTTTAGGGTGCTGTGAGTGACACCATGTCAGGTTCTCTTTTTTGTAAATTTGTATTGAGCCACCGCTTGATGAATCACACGAACCGCCGTTCATATGCGTTGAGCATCGCGCACTATTGTTAGTGTGCACTCAGCCGTGTGCCGAGAGAATGGGCAAGGTCGCTGAATGGTATTACGGGCAAGGAGTGCGGTTAAACTGGCATTGACTAGGTCGAAATCGACATAAATCGGCACCTGACATGGTCTCACTCACTGCGTCCTTAAACAAAAACGACCTGACCAAAATTACTGTTCTTGGTATCGTTTTTCATTGGAAAGGACACACTATCCGATGAACATAAACAGTGTGGTATTATATTTTGGGAAGTGCCCCGTTCCGTTTTTTTTGGGCCACCCTGTATAGGTATCACTTTACATCTAGGCTTAGGGTGGTCACTACACAGAGTAGAGCAATGGTCATGCTCTGTACTACCTTTAGCAGAGGGACCAAGACAGGACAAACAGAGGAGTGGTCACTATTCACAGGTTTCATGAGTGGTCACTATACACAGGTTTCACTGTTCTAGAGTATGGAAATGACTATGAGTATATGCCCTGCAGGGAGGCTATACTACTACCTGTTCATAGTGAACTGATTTAGTAGAGGGGCATGATAAGCCAAGACAAGACCTGTTCCCACAACAGATGGTAGGCCACTCTTGTCTGTAACCCTGCATTGCATAGGGTCAGTGAATTCTAAGGTCGATTGATCTGGCAGGGTCGCCTTGTTTTTTTTAATTTCTTTTCGTGAATGCCCTCACTACTACTGCAGATTACTGGTAGACAATCAGTGAAATTGCTTTAAAATTTAAAGGGATCAAGTAGCTTTGTTGACATACATATATGGCAAAAACTGGCAAATGGTTGATACAATGTGTATTTCTGCGATTTGATACATAATGTCATACATGTATGACCGAGTCATGAGCAAAAATGCAAAGTGATATTCGCTAACTCATTGCACTGACCTTGTACACAGTTAAAATTCTCAGATGTAGATAATTATGAGTCCAAACATTTCAATCATACATATCTTTTATAACAAAAGAGAAATTTGGAAAAAGAAAATATATTCCGTGCTTCCATAGGTAATAGTAAATGAGTTGAGGTATGTGAGAACAGCTAGAGTAGAGTTCTAAGTAAATTTTGTGGATTTTGACAATGTGACTAGATCCCTTTAAAATTTAAAGGTGCTCCAGGAACATTGCTGCAGGACAAATTGTTAAAACTGTTCTTGTCTGAGGTGCAATAACAGTAGTTGTAGCACATCAGTCATATGTGTAGTATGCATAATGACTGGTAATTATGCATTAGATACAGCGCACGTTGTGTGTTAAATTGGAGATCTGCGTACATATTTTAAATATTTTCAAATAACAAATAACTCAGCTAATATTATAATAAGTATGTCTGTAAAATATTCATTGTTATACCACAAATGCATGGAATGCAAATAAAGAAACAATAAAACAAATATCATTATATTACATGATGAGGTCATAAATGTATGTTTATTTTTTTATGAGCAATATTGATCCTTTTCAGTTTATATATCTGTCTGTTTTGTCAACATTGCCAGATTTTATTTGTCTAGTCGATTTGTAATATTCCAATCAGTTGATAAGTGGATGTACACAAGCAGTTTGTGTAAATAGATAATTGACTCTACTGTCCATTCTAGTGCTTCCAACAAGTAGTGAATAGATTTTTTTCTGTGCAGTCGATTTTAAAATCCATTAGATTTAGACTATTTAGAGTCCTCTGGCCGTATCCATTGTTGGCGAGCAGTGACTGTATGATTTCCAAATAGACATCGAATTATAAACGTTCTGAAATGCTATATTACGATTAATATACCAAATTTTTCCATAATTAAACCAATTGAATATTTTCCCTGCTACATTTTGCTATCCTCACAGAGTTAATACAGTGCCCACCAGGTTCCTGTATAGGCTATGGGTTAAAGTGCTATAAAACCATTTCAACTGATCAGTAAATGTTTGTGTTCACCACAAAAGCACATTTTGAAATGAAGCATGTTGAGTTTTGTTTTTGCATTTTTAAAATTAAACATTGCCTTCTATACCAAGCAGGCCTGGTAATTGATGATTTTTTGTATTTATGTGCAGTGCCAACAAAGCAACGTTAACCTGTCTCTTACTTAAGTTTGCAATCCCCATAGAGTTAATACATAACCCACTACTAGCACTACTAGGTTCCAGTAGGCAATGGGTTAACTTGAAGAGTGGAGGAAAGCATGGCTTTATTGTATAGATCATTGGATCAATCCTATTTTATTGTATGGTTACATGTGAAATACAAACAGCAGTGGCAATAAATCATTATAATGTAAAATTCTTCCAATTCTTCCAATTGGAAGAAACAAATCTTCACTGGTCCTCAAGGATTTCATTTTGTATCAGGGAATTGGGTATAATATGCAGGACAACAGGTGCGTCGTTAAATAATTCACATAATTTGTAAATTTGTCCTTGGTAACACTGTTGGACTTACAAATTACAAAAATCTGTACTTTGGTGAGATGAAATATTTTAGTACTACTGACTGGTACATGTGTAAGTATGTATACATCCTATGACCTTGTAATTAATATTAAAGACAGCTTCATGACAATAATTGTCATGATTATGAAAATATCTATGAATTGATATGGTGCCAAGCATTACATACATACGTAACACTCTCCTAAGTAATTGGAATTGGTAACCCATTGACTACGGGTACCTTGTAGGCTCTGTATACAGGGAACAATATTATGTGTCCTGAGTGTGTGCATGTGTGTGTGTATGACCAAAGAGCTACTACTCTTTGGTATGACCCAGGGCCAGACAAATCAAACTGGAGGCTTATACATAGGCTAAAGGCCAGGTGGTATGGATTTGATGATAATTTAAAAGGTTATCCAAAGGAGAATAAGAGGTATGGACGTTTTAAAGGGGGTGCTAAGAAGTGGAGGGGGGGGGGGGGGGCAAATGGTAACTTATCAGTTGGTAAGAGCACCCATCTGGCAATCCGGAGATCTCGGGTTCAAATCCCGGGGAAGCCCTAGTCTAGGTTTTCTTTGCTCATTTTCATTTATATGATACATTTATATACCTGGTCAGTTTCCCTAGTGATGTTTGAACATTTTTGTATTTAAGACTCTATGATGAATTTATAGAACAATTTGTAATGAAAATGGTGTATGTAAGTGGTCTACCATAATTGTATTGAGAAGTAATTCAACATCTCGCATACTACATCATTAATTGAGGATCTTGCCTGACATATCTCTGGCAGCCATCTATGGAGGATGTTTGTGGTAATGCCACAATGACATTGACTCTGGCAACAACAGGTTACAGCATTTCTCAGAAGTTAGAACAGTCATCTAATTTTCTGCAATTCATTCCACCCCTCACGTTACACATGAAAACAATTGATACACGAACACATAAAACAAACTATTTAATTCACATCACCTTTTGAAATTGGCTCATCATTCATTCATTCTTCAAAAAAAAAAAGAGAAAAGAATCCTTATTTGACTATTAGCTACTGAAAAAGAGAAAAGAGATTTTTAAGAAACATGTTGGCAGGTTCCCTGAACACGGTGGTTTCACAAGTGTCCCCAAAGTCCCGGTGACATAATTTAGACCAGGTATCATTGGCAGTGACACACCGCGCCCGCTGTCACTACGAACCGAGAAACCTCCTTAGCGCCCAGTGGGAATGGGCCCTTGTTAACAAGCCAATCTTGTGGATTTAGCGGCAGGAAGTTTTCAAGCTAACTGGATAATCCTGGCTGGATTCCCCACCCGATCCAAGCCAGTGTGACTAGCTCGCTGGCGGTGTTAACACGCAGCAAACTAAGTTGACGTTCAGTGCGTCATGCTATCGAGGTGGTGTTGACATGCAAACAAACTTGACGTTTAGTGTGTTGCGCTCTAGTCTAGAGGTGGACTTGACGTTTCACGTGTTAATGCATTACAGATACAAATTTTTAAAATGCTGCCCTATTTTACCAGTTCTAGACTATAGTCACCTGTGATAGTAACTGATGGGTCTTATGTTTTTTTTTTTTAAATTGAAAGCTTTTTGGTTTTGAATGAACTTGAACAAATTTCAGCGTTTGCGGGCAATAGGATTAAGGGTTAGGGGTTTGTCTCATCTCTCCATGCATGATGATTCTTCTCATGAGTGGAAACAGAGCCTTGGGCTTGGTGATAGTTTTCTTAATTTGTTGGGATAAAACGGTTGGTTCAAGAAAACAAGAGGTCTCTGCAAGCATCTAGACAGGATCACCTTGTGACCTTCCTGGTTCCCAGAGTCCATTGTCCATCCATGACTCCCTTTGTTCAGCTGGCTTATAATGTTCCCTTTGTCTACACCCATTTGGTCTCATTTACGTCTCATGAATTTGGTCTACTACTAGTACTCACTACATGATGCTTGCAATTTCCATTTCCTACACCTAACCTTAAACCTATTAAGCAGCTCTCACACTTTGGCGAGTTGCATATGCGAGTTTGCCGCGACCTAGACAATAGCTGACCACAAGTGCTGGATTTTTTTTTTGTCCACGGAGGATCTGAATGGAAGGATTATCTCACATGCGTCAATGGATATTCTTCCATGAGTACACAGACAATAGCTCGCTGAACAAAAGACTAGATCGGCGCAGTGCAGCGACTGTTTTGGACATGTCCAAAACAAGCCTGGCTCTTCGGCGACCTGACATCTGCTCATCTTTTGTTCAGGGGCTATTGTGTGTCCATGCATGGGAGGATATCTTTTCACGCAGGTGTCATCATCTTCTCATTCATTCCCAAGTTGAACAAAAGACATTCTTGCAGATCTATTCCAGCGCTTGTGATCTGCTAGCGGTCGTGGCAGCTCGTGTGCAGCTCGCCAAAGTGTGAGAGCTGCTTTAAACCCTTATTCCAACCTTTGCAGTGAACACTAATCCCTAATCCTAATCCTAATCCAAAGCCACTGAATGTTGATTTTGCTAGCAGACGAAATGGATGTAGACCAATCAGCAAGTTACCGTTACATACATGTAGATTTTGGTGAGATGACTCACCTACCCTTACTGCTTGCCAGCCCATTACCTACCAGATATTCAAATGATCATGCTTAAAATATATTAAGACATTTGGCTTTCCTTAGCCAAAGGGTTAATTGCCCCTGTACCAGCTCTGAGTTGCATTTTCCCATTGATGGTATGTACGGTACCCCACCCCAAAACAATTACATTCCAGACCCAAGTAACAGTCATGAAATATTTGTAGAATTGCTCATCTCATAGACTTCTGAATATCTTTCAAGTCTATCATTTTGGGTAGAACATACATGATCAGAAATCCATACATTAATTTCATGATACATTGATTATAATGAAAACCAATATGAATAAAATCCTTCTCTGCAAATTAATACAAATTTAAATTTTGAAAAGAAGGGATTGTATTCTTTGTTGGTTTATTATTCTTATATGAGAAATTGATAATATGGCTATGCATTGCAGAGCAACGTACTGCTATTGTATGCTTCAATTTGAAGCTCCAAGTTGTTGTAGGTATCCCAGGCTGGATGGAACCACAATTGCACATGTGGAAAATTATTCAAGTGTGAAAGCAGCGGTGATTACAGCAGCAAACAGGGGTCTTGGGGGTAAACCCATTAGGCAGAAGAAAAGCACAGGTGTTAAAGCCATTGCTCGAGTAAGCAGTGGTGGTTTTACGGGAGACATTTGGTATCTCCACATTCCCCTTTCTGCTTTCTTGCTGAATAACCTTCACATCATTGACATTACTTTTCCACTTGTTTGAGCAATTAAACTGGTTAAAGGGGGAAACAATCTCAGGTTTAAAGGTAATATTCAGTTTTGTAGATCTACATCTATATAGCTATGCCATAGAACTTTAATAGAACGTTCTAATAGAACTAGAAGTCCCCCCTAAGAATAACTAAATATTTGTTGTAAATTGTGCATTGAGCAAATGGGAGACATGTTATCGTGACATTATTTTCTACTTGTTTGAGCTATTGAAACTGGTTAAAGGGAAACAAGCTCAGTTAAAAGGTAGTGTGCAGTTTTGAAGATGGCACATAAGTCCCCCAAAGAATATATTAACTCAACATTTGTTGTAGATTGTGCCATGGGCAAATAGTATCTAGGAGACATTCTCTTTTCCTAAATAACCCACATATCGTTAATAATATCGCTAATGATATTCGTTTGTCTTGCAATGCAAGGTCAACAAGGAATCTAAAGATCACGACGTTTTGTTTCGTGCGCCGCTGCAACACTTCGTCAGGTGATACAAATATGCTGTAAGCAAGGTTATTTATACCTTACGGTAGGCGCAACGCGCTATCCCGCTTGAGCGAGTAAGCGCCTGATTGGCCACATATCATTTACATCTTTTAATTCAAAGATTCCCTTAAAATTGTCAATGAGAATAAGAAACCGTTTTGTCAGTTTTATACTTGTCAGTTTAAATATTGAAGAGGAAATTTGTGCAAACTCTAAATAGTAAAATACATGTTGGCTGGTAGATGTATCAATAATGTTATGTATTTCCCCATAATGTATTCCAGATGCTGTCAAGAGGTCAAAAGTCATAGAATTAGAATTGTCTGCTTTGAGATACCAGGAAGTGGCTTTCATCTCCTACACCAATGAAGGGGGATGGTGGTACTAAATTATTATGTACCCTAATTGTTTTTAACCTAATCAAAACAAACTTTGCCCAGGAATCAAGGCAAAGTAAAAGGAGATCTATACTGATTATTACCTGTAACACAAAGTGAAGGGGGTATACCGATTGTTATGTAACCTAATTGTCTTAAACCTAATCAAAACAAACTTTGCCTGGATAGGAAGTGGAATTCCCACCAACTGGCCAGAACTGACCAAGTAGCCTATGAATGAACCTGGGAGGTGGCATACCATATACTGACCACAGCACATCAGGAGAATCCCACCACCCTGATTAGCGATTAGATAACATATTTTATCAATATTGTTGTACGCTTACATAATTTAACCCATTCCCTCAGTCTCAAAGATTCTGAAGTGCCCATACTCTTTGTAGTCTGTACATAGCCCAATAGGTTTCCTGTATTAAAGGGACTTAGTAACATTGTCCAAATCCTCAAAATAAAATTGTAATTCTAACGGTTCCCTTATACCTTGTTGTATTCATATTAACAATAAAATCACGGGACAGGTTTCGGTTTTTCAAATTTCCCTTTCGTTACAAAGATATGTATGATTGAAGTATTCAGATAAGAAAAACTCTGGGCGAGTTTTTCTTCCGTGTACAAAGTGAGTGCAGTGAGTTACTGAATATCACTTCGCATTTTCGCTCATTACTTGGCCATGCAATGTCCATTTGACTTGAAATTTTCACACAATACCCTGTGGACATATGAGATAACAACAATATACATTGCATCTACCATTCATCACTTTTTGCACATGTCAACAAAGTTACTAGATCCCTTTAAGCAACATGCACAATTATACAAGAGCAAACAAAGCTATTTGATGATTTCTCTAGGTAGTACATGGACAGTACGAGTAGGAATATATATATAACTCATAGTTATCTTCACTGAAACCAATGGGCCTCAATTTTGGAAGCTTAGGTCTAGATGCATGCTGACAATTTGCAGAATATATATCTGGCATGTATTTACAATGATTTTTTTTCCTCAGTCCATTGATAAAAAAAAGAAGGTGAAATTCCTGAATACCTGTGAGAGACTAGCGAGTGAAATGAGTGAAACGGGGCTGATTAACTTCATGAGTTTGTAATGGGGGTATCTTTAACAGCAGTCAATCTAATCAGCCCTCTCCGAGTGATCTGAATCACCTACAGAGGATCACCATATTATGCGAAATTTGTTTCAACCTGATACCGTACTTATCCAGAATCCAGAATCGGTTAATTTTTTTTCCCTCCAACCCAATGCATTAGTATTAGTAAGTTATTTTTTCTCAATCCGATATGATGCTTCTAAAGAGAGTAAATAATATCCAACGATTGGATTTTTTAAAGGAAGTCTGATGCGTCTGTCATGTAGATGCTTGCCATCTTTTTCTTCTTTTTGTTTCTTCTTTTTTTAGGGGGGGGGGGGGGGGGGTGTAAGAGAGCATTAAAGTAAAGTATAAGTCTTGGTGTACACCCCTAAAAATCACTAGCTCCTATAGCACGGCCCGAGTTCGCTCTGCCTTGCGCTGCACTGCACTGCAGCTAGACCCCAATCAACGCAAGGCAGGCCGGGTTTCATGCCCGTAGGGGGGCGGGAATGGGTACGTGTACCGTACCCTGTTGGTATACATTGCCGGGGAAAACGTGTATCCAGCCGGGGATATATATATATATCTCCTAGATCCCTACATGTTAATTCACTCATTCCTTCGTCTTGCCCTCGAGGTAGTAACTCCAACCTAAAGGATCGCCATCATTTTTTTCCCCCCCCCCATCTTCTTGGAGTTCATCAGAACTTCATCATCTTTCTTTTTGTATCATCCATATCACTCTTTATATCAGTTTTGTTCTTCTTGTCCAAGGCAAAGTTGCTCCATGGAATTCCTCAGTTTCACTCCATTTTTGACTTCTCTGATTTTTAATGGCAATCATTATTTTGTCGTCCCCTTCTTCCTTCGTGCTCCCTCCAAGACGTGGACATCAGCGGGATTATCTTTCTTTCTTCATTCCCCATTTTCTCCCATTTTAAAAAAAGCTCTTGAACCTTGGATTTGAACATACATTGTATATACATGTCAGTGCTATAGATAGCTTTGTCATGATAACTTTCCAACACGTATAGCAATGCTAGAAATGAACCTTTTTGCCAAGTTGTGGCCCAGTTGGGCGAGTAAAAACAAGATTGTTCAACTTTGAATGGCTCGAAACCTAAATCTGGTGGCCCCAAACAAAGGAAAACATAACAAATTCTGTTAAATTTGGTTGCCTAAACGGGCTAGTAGAATTTAGGATCAATGAAATTTGGTGGCCCGGAGCTAATTTATAGTTGCCCCGGGCCAGCGGGCCTATGCCAATTTCAAGCACTGCGTATAGATGATTATCGCCCCTTTGTATTATTATTTTAGGGTAAAATGGGTTGACAAATTATCATCAAACTGTCAGGGCTGTTCTTCCGTACTTAGTATATAATATGTTGTTGAACTAGCTTGGAATTCACAAGTCTGTAAATTGTAAATTGCAAATGCAAATGATATGACATTTTCAAATTATAAGATCCTGGGAGACCATTATTACTAAGTGTATATAGATCAACATGACATGTTTTCCTTCACACAATTCAAAATATATACTGTATATGCTTGCTTTCTCTTTCTATATAATGTTCACATCCTTTTCCCTCCTCTCTCTCTCTCTTCCTCCCTTGCCATTCTCTCTGTTTTGATGTTGAAGGTTTTGTTTTTTATGCCTTCAGGGAGTTTACATTGATTGGTGAAATTACACCCACTTGTCTGTGATGGTCAAAGATAATAGTATCCACTAATATCATTATCCGCTAATGATAATAATAATATATCAGGCAAAGGCAATTTCATTTGCTTTATTTTTTTTTGCACATAATGTCTTTTGACATTGAGTACTACTGTAGTAGTATGTCTACAGGTAGAAAGAATTCAAGAGTGCATTCAGATTTACTTGTACAGCCTTGTGCATTGCTTTCAATATGAAATATGCAATGTAATAAATATACAGTTGGTGTGTATTATTTTGTTAATGGGAGAGGAGGGGTGGGGTGGAATAAAAAGATTGCACACATTATGAATAGGCAAATTATAATCTGGGTATTTTCTGGCAAATGATTGTTTAATCCTCTTATTGGCTCATAGATCATAGCATTGTGGTAATGTATTGTCAACAGGTTCTCGTATTCTTAACCCATTGCCCATGGGAAGCTAGTGGGCCCTGTATTGACTCTATGGGCATTGTCATGTATCTAGTGGGGAACAGGTTAATTTTGAATTGTACAGACTATCATTTCATTTGATTTTTTCTCTTCTTTGCTTTCTCTTTCTCCGTCATGTTTTTAGAAGTAAGATTCAGCGGTTATGGAGCACTGCATATTGATGTATTATTTACAGTTGGCAATGTTGCAAAAAAAAATGACCAGTGATATTTATGAAATAAATTTTATCAAATAATCCTTCAAATAATGTGAAATGGGGAAAAGCAAATTTAAATGGGATATTTTAACCTATCGAGTATAGTAATGATTCATCATAATTTGTTTGCAGTACAATAAACATTTTAAGAATACGATACCACAGAAGAACATTGATATTGAGCATTGTATGAATTATCTGTATGTGCAGACCTGTAGTGTATACACATACAAACGTTATCAAGTCCATGTTGGTGAGAGTAAATAGTCGGTTTGTATGTATACACAAACATGTATTTACAGATGCACTGAAGCATGCCCTTGGGTTGGGGAATCAGTTCCCGCATCAATTAGCACGAGACAGAGGAACAAAAAAAAAAGAAAAGAAAAAGGACGATGTGATGTGATGTGATATATATGCTGTGCAGTGAGGCCTGTGGGAGAAACCCGCGTAACGCATATCTGGGCTAATATCCGACCACTTAGCGGCTTTCCCCCCCATCTGGAGTGGAATTTCTCGACTTTCTCTCCCCCCTGCCCGCCTGCCCGCTTGCCTGGCTGCCCAAACAGACTGCCAGAGATACTGGCTGCTGGGATGGGGAAAGCCTGCATCCACTGTCCTCCTCCTCCCATCCTCCGCTTTTTACTCACCACGGAAATTGCCCGGTCTCATCCCGCATCTCCAGGATCCTATTATTTCACCACTCTTCCAAAATATGCAGGACTATTATTTTACCACTTTCAAAAACCTGGAGCTTATTATTATATCCCATTATCTTCCTCCAGTTTCATTTCTCTTCTCTTTTCCTCCGCAGCTACTACCACCTTCTGTAAAAAGAAAAATATGGAAATATTAAGAGTAATTATATAGAATTTCATCTCTCGATGTTATCAAAATATTGGCTGGAGAGAGGAGAGGGATGGGAGGGGGGGGGGAAAGGAGATTGCGGTGGGGCGCGATCGGAGGGGACAAGTGGCCAGCTCTTGAGGTTTGAGTGTTGGTGCTTGGCGTGTACAATCGGAGCAGAAGCCGAGCGGCTTCACTCCCCTATTATGATCGATCATCGTCCGGAAGAAATTAGATGAATAATTGGCGTAAAATGTGCGTTTGTTGAAGGAGGGGTGTGAGTGGCTCTCAGGAGCCGAAGCAAGCGCGATCTCATATACCCGCGATTGATACTTCACAATTATCTCGCTCTCTCTCCCTTTTATCTCTCCCCCTCAGCATTGTCATCCAGTACAAGTATGAGCAAATTATATGAATGGGAACGGTATTAATTCTACACCATGAGTGAACGATAAAACAGATCAGGATTTAAAAATAAATATATTTATATTTCAGAAACAAGTTTTAGACAAATTTGACAAGTTGTTGATTGTTTCCTACGACGTGCAGTGATGATTTGCTTGTAATAGATAAGATGGTTTGGGAATAATTATCACACTTCCTCTCCAGTGAATGGAGTTTTCATCGTGCTGATTCATTGGCAAAAAAAGGTGTTAAAATAATCAGATGATCTCTCGGTCAATACTTGGACTGAAAAAATATCATCATATTTAACGGAACAAACATAAGAATGATAGCATTCTTTCATCAACTAGACGAAAAGTAGGTTACACCTTTCACAGAAATAGTGTAAGGTAAACATGATTAATTTGCCAATACAGAATTGTGTCAAGCTGTTTATAGGTGATGACATCGGAGGGGGCAGTTGCAAAATATTTGTGTGGTTGCCACAAAGGGTGCGAAATATATTATTCATTCTTAGTGATATTTCCTGGCTAATCCGTGCCCCCCAAAATACACCTCTCTCTCTCTCTCTCTCGCTACCTCTCCATGCATCCTGTGCCGGCTTCTGAATCATCCGCGCTTCTCTCCCCGTCTCAAGACGCTGATATCAATCTCGGAGGGAAGTCTTTGAGATTACCATCGGCCAAACCACCGTCTTTCGTTGCGGTCCTACAGATGGAGCTATTAGCTGCAATCAGTCTGGAGCCCAACTAGTTTGCCCCCCTTTTTGAATAGTTACCCCTCCTCTTTCCCCCCTCTCCCTTCTCCCCCTCCATCTGTGTGCAACCCCCCTCCCAATTTACATGCCTTCGTGTCTTGACTCCCTTCTGCAATCTTTTCCCCTCCCTTGTCGTTGTTGTCCTCATATTTGCAGGTCTTGGTTTTTCATTGTGACAGACCTTTTCTCAGCTCCATTATGCTTGCGTCACTCTTCAGTCTTCAGCCTTCAGTCTTTAGTCCTCAGTCTTTAGTCTTTGGGACGAGGGATCGTTCACCCAGCCACTTAGCTTTCACTTCGCTTTGCTGGGGGCGAGTAATCTAGAATTGAGGGGGTATTCTTCCCCCCACCACACACACATCTGCTCTCGTTTTTTCCCGCCCATTGATTCAGTCATGGAATAGTTAGTTGCATTGTAATTATGCCAGGGCACAAAACAATGGCACAGTTTACGTTTATAATGTAAATTCACTCAAAAAGATCTTGAGGTGGAAATCAGTTGGGAGGGACGAGGATAGCTCTAGGAACACTGATAGTAAAGGGATTTCCCGGTCTGATGCGAGTGAGTTGTTATTGCAAAGGTACACTACAGGTAACTTTCCAAAGCTAGGGATTGAAGGAATTACTTTACTGTCTGCTTTACTGCTCTGAGCAAAAGGGAATTGATGGAGATGGATAAGTATTTTGAGTCCATCTAGCCAGCAGACGAAGCTATAGCTGGGCTGGGCTGGGCTTTACTTTGATACCGTTAAAACTGAAATGATGCAGTTCATTGTGGTTTGTGTGCTCTATATTTCTAGGGCAGCCCCTTCCAGTGTAGAACTTATTAAACCGTGTATCGACACGTCCCGTTTTGAGGCATACTAGAGTGTGTGTTGCCAACTTGCCACGCTGATCCTTCAAACGTTTTCGGGCAAATGGCACCGTTTTGCAAATCTGATTTCCCATTGGAAATACACGCAAGTTTATAGAAAGCAATCCCAGACACCATCAAAATCTTGTTTCTTTCATTGCAAAGATGTATTTGGTTAAGGGGAAATTTGCAGCAACAACACTGTTGATATTACTGTAGTCCCACAAGGCCGGGTATAGTGTGCATGGTTTGGGGGAGGGAAGGGAGGAATAATCATTTTCGAGTTATAAATTGTACATAATTTTTTGGCTGAAGGGGGAAATTTTAGTGGGTGAAAATCTCATTTTCTAGTCGCGCAGATTCCTCCTAGAGCAGAGCAGAGCAGAGCAGGGAGAGTGTGGCACAAACCAGTAGGTGTCAATCATTATCAGGCAATGCAGATTGGTGCTGTATCTCTTGGGAGCGCCTCTCGCCGAGGAGGAGGATGGGGGAGAGGGAGCGAGAGAAGGGCGCGGAGAACGTCCCCCATTTGACGACGGAGGGAATCGAACACCAAATTGTTTTCCCCAGCGAAAGCGGTTGATTGCTTGATTGTCCAACAATCTTTTGTAAGGGTTGGGAGGATTGAACGGAAGAATATTTTATTTTATTTTGTTGCGTGGTCTTTAAAAAAATAAAATGCACTGTGCAGTGCAGTGCTGCATGGAGCCCAATGATTAAATTCCTTCTTGAATGTGTACGCACTTTGCACAGTATTATGTTAATTAGATATGGAATGAAAACCTCTTGTCTAAACATTTATAAATGTATGTGCCACAGCAATAAGGTTTGGAGATAATGAATCCGGGGGGGGGGGGGGGGGGGGGGGGGGTTACAAAGAGATGTAAATTAGGGATTATTATGAATGAAAAGAAAGCAGTGGAACTATACAAATATTTTATCATAGAATAAATAACCTACTACATTCTGTTGAAAGGGAATAGAAGGAGAAACAAGCAAAATACATACAAATTATAATGTAGATAAATAACCAAACTTTGCAAATCATCCCTATCCACTTAAACCATTGGCAAAAATATATTTGAAACATGGCTTTATATATTTGCTACAAAGAATGGTTTCTTGAATATACTGCAGCAAATGGATATAAAGTTTTACATGATCATTTATTTTGAGTAACTCGAATCATCTGCATGGACAAATTTTCCTCCCCTAAACTTGCTTCTCACTAATTACTATTTAAATTAAGCAAATTTAAATATTTGTATATAGATGTGATTCAAATGTTTTTTTAGTCTGTTTTACTTCACTAATTAATGAATCTAAAAATTATGGTGAGAAGATACCACCTTTATTCATAAATTTGCAAATTCACAACAATTGAACTATCTGAGAAATAGAGAGAGCTCTACAAGTTTATGAGCAATCATGAGTCGTAAGAAATAATAATTGCTGTTTGAGTAGAAATAGAATCACTCTGTCCCACCCCAAACCACTGTGTGTTTGTAACATCCTGACATAGCGGTGCTAATTTCCCGTTGTTGGAGACATATTTATTCACCGTAACACGCTTTCTTGATTATTTTGAAAATATAAAAATGGGTGAGACCGATCATCTATATAGTATAGGCTACTAAATTGTCTTTGCATGATCACCGTCAGCAGGAAAATTTCCTAAGCCGAGAGGAAGTAATAAAGACCCTCGGACGGATAATTGATAATTGGTGCCATGCTCCGAAGGAGGGGGAAAAGTGCTGGACATGTGATGTAGATTGGCTTGTTTCAAATCCTTTCATTTCCTCCTTCAAATTTCGATGACTTCTGAGCACTTTTGGATTAGCGGTTGACATTTCAATTTTGGAGTCAGGGTTGAAATCTATAATATATGTTGGGCAAACTTTAAAAAGCTTTACAAATGTTAAAAGGCTCCTAGCTTATGTCTGTCATTGACAAAGGGTTACTTAGCACATGTATATGGCCCACCAAGTTCCAACAGTGAACAGAGACAGTGGGTTAACCTGTTCAATACTAGATTTTGGAATTCCCTATACATACATATATATAGTTAATACATGAACCGAAAGGTTCCCATAAACATGGTTTAAGATGCTCTGTCTAGGCTGTTACTGTAATGCACCACCCCTTTTTACAAAATTAATTTATATTGAATATAGGGAAATAATACAAAAGATAGTTCAATTTGTTAAACGAAAAAGAAAACTTAATTATCTTGTCCTCAGAAATATATTGTCTTTAGATATATTTGTAATGATGTGATCCCGGAGGAATCCCATTTTCTTTGCTCTTTTGCATTTATAGGATATATTTCTGGTCAGTTTCTTCATACTATGTTTGAATTTGATATATTTGTAATGATACGTTACAGTACAAAGTGTGTTCACATTTATTTTGGCAGGGATATTAAAAAGGCTGACAAAGATACAGTTTCCTTAATTTCAGACTACGGGGACATCAAGAAAATTGTATCAATTAAGAAAAATACTTAAATACACAACCAATTCTACCCTGGCCCGGTAGACATTTTCATCGATGAAACTTAATGCAGATAACTTCTTTAAATCCCATTGTGCCATCTTCTTTTCATGGTTGCTAATTCGTAACTCCATTGCTTAAAGTGGACCTGGTCTATCAGATCTACTCTATGAGAATACCACTATCCGGGTGGGAGAGGCTTAAGCAATGACACAAATCAGAAAGGCCGGTATTTTCGGTAGTCATCGCAAATCAGTACCGAGCAATTATCCTTACTTACATGCGGATAAACCATTGTACAGTCGGAATTAAAGTAAACAAAATGAAAAAGGGCCTCCTTTTCTTCTGGAGCCCCTCCTTGGAACGGATTCCTTTTATTCAACTTAGATTTTATTTCTGAGTGTAAGGGATTGAGTGAAACTGAATTGGACATTATCCTATAATAACCTCGGTTTCAATTGGGTATGACAGAAGTCAAATGGCTATGTTAACATTGATCACTTTATCTTGTCAGTATTGAATATAAAGAGGAATAGACTTTTGATAGAGAATTGATCTATAGCCAAAGCAAGGAATGGATTGGAGAACAATTTATTTGCGGTTGTTACTTTCAGCGAGGACTTAATAATAATGGCTTGGTCTCGGAAATAAGTCTGATATACATGTAGAAGGGAGAAGGGAGTGGGGATGCAGCTAGGACCTAGCTCACTAGGGGGTCTTGCTCCCATTTACCTCCCCAGAGATCCTGGCATGTTTGGCCGGAGGGAATGCTACCTCGTGTCACCGCTGCCCTCACCTTCATCATCACTATGCACGATGCATGAACCTGTTGCAGATGGAACAAGACATTTTTTTTAAAGGGATATGTCATCTTGAATGGGTTAAATAGCCTAATCACAAGACCCATGAAGATTACAAAATATGATAATGAACAACGTAGTGTTCCGGAACACACACACAAAAACAGTTGTTGATAGGCAAAATTTAGTTTTATTATTATTTTATAATTATTATAACCATCATCATCTTCATCATCAACATCATCATCATCATCATCATCATCATCATCATCATCATCATCATCATCATCATCATCATCATCATCATCATCATCATCATCATCATCATCATCATCATCATCATCATCATCATCATCATCATCATCATCATCATCATCATCATCATCATCATCATCATCATCATCATCATCATCAACATCGTCTTTACTGTCATCATGACTATCGTTTTTATGGAATGGGGGGGGGGGGGGGGTGTAGGGGTGGCTGTCTTCACTACATTCTTAACCGACCTCTGTATAAAGATTTAGTGTCCTTGTGACAAGGCTACTCTTCTTAGGTCATGGGTCATGTATTTAATGCAAATCAGCAGAAATAATCCCCTCTCCTTCCATGGATATTACTAATCTATCACTAGAGATTCACTAGGAAAAAAAGTATGTTTAAACAAAATTCCCAGTCTAATGTAAATGAATGTATACATTATGTGATTATGATGCCAGGAATGTTCGCTGTGAAATCAATTTTATTAGGTTTTCACATCTACATGTAGGATACATCAATTGGGGCTTTTGACAGGATTATTTGGTTATCAAACTCCAGTGGCGGTGGATAAAAAAGGGCAAATGGGCCGCTATGATAATGAGAGAATCCACCAAAGTGAGTTGAATTTCACCTGATTCCTTTAATGAACGACCGCTAGATTAGAAGGCAGCCTTTGCTAGCTCCAAACTCCCAAGGAATGTTTCATTTTCTTTTTAAACCGACCAACCCCCAAGAGGCAAAAAAAACCATCAATGTAGGACTTCTCCCCCTTCTCATACGTTAACAGGTGTACGATTGAATGAAGTCCTCTCTGTGACGTGAGGCTATTCGGCTATTGGGCCAGCTTTGTTTGGACACATTAGCCAGTAATGTCTTGTAATAACCCCTGGATTAGCCCTGATCATTTCAGTCCACCTTTCAATAATGGGTCGAAAATTAGTCAATTATCACCTGTAGTAGGAACATTTTAATTCTACATTAACAAACGCTCCTTGTGTACCTACCGCCTGCCCGCGCGCGCCCTCCTCCGTTCAGGTGGACCTTGTTTGTCGGTAGCTTTCGTTGAGCATTTTTCATCCTTGTTGGCCTATTAGCGCTGTGATTGCTCCGGAGTTGGCAGGTTTCTTTACTCGATACCGAATTTAAAAAATTGGATCTAGACTTATTAATTAGGACCTTTTTCAAGCATATTTTTTTATTGGAATGTTGTTTACATTTTTAGACTATAACAATTCAATTTATTTGATTCAATGATTTCCTACTTTTGCATAAAAACTATGTATCCATTTTTAAAAATCTTAAAAGGGAACGATCGAGTCACTTTATAAGTGGGATACATTAATCAAAAAGTTTATTTCGCTCAATTAATTAATGCCTTGCGCACTGTGCAAAATACACACTGACCCAGCATTATGTGGTACGCACGAAATAGCCTATAGGTTATGAATGTTTGCATATATAAGTTCAGACTGCCCTGAACATCCCCCATGCATGCGTGACAACCTTTAATAAATCCTATGTCAGTTCAACCCGTTCCCTTCGAGATTCCGAAATCTCCGTAGACTTTGTACACGACACACCCGGTTCCCGCAGTCAATGGGTTAATAGCGTCTTTTCGCTCGGCGACGGGACTATGGCTACAACGCTAATCTTAGCGGGGGGTCGCACTCAGAGCGAAAATTTCCCCGTAGCGGCCAAACCTAGGACGGTAGTTCGCCGAATTAACGTCGGGCGTAGAGCCGCTACGCGGGTACGTGATCAGCCAATCAGAGCGCTTGGACGGCGAGGCTCGCTGCCTCACGTGTTTCATGCACTGATTCGTACACACGCGCTGCATGCACAGTATGTTGTGATTTGTACTGCCTATACCGTATGCTTATAGTACAACATGCATGATAAATGGAACGAGTGAAACTCCCGCGTATTCAGAATTGCGAAACTGCAAATAGATCGCGACGGTAGCCAGAGTACGGGGACGATCAAAGCTAATTTAAATCCCCCGTAGCCGCACTCCCGTCGCAGAGCGAAAAGACGCTATCAGCCCTGCTTATGTTACATGTATACCGGCTATAACATAATACAAAAGTAAATGGTAAAAAAAAATATGGAAACAAATTCTGTGTGCATGGAGACCGACTCGTCTTCCCCTTGCTTAGTTTTGAGGCTTTTTAACCTTCCAAATTGCGTTTATCATCTCCATCTCTGGATTCCCCAGATGACTGGAATTCAATGCCGCAGGGGCCCAGAGTGTTGAGTTCGGATATTTGATGAGGGGCTGCGAGGAGGCAGGGTCAAGAATTTGGGATCCCAGCCATATGGTAGTTATAATATGTACCTTGGTAGTTGGTATCTATCTGTAGCTTGGTATTCATGCAGTGATCTGTTTATAGATCCACGTTATGGTGGGAAAACTTACTGTCTTTATTGAGAATTATAGATATGAATTAAGAGATAAAAAGCAAGAATTAAATATAATAATATACTTGGTCATTGATGTAGCTTGATAGTTGGTATAGTATGCATGCAGTGATCTGTTTGTAGATCCAATGTTATGGTGGGAAAATTATTGAGAATTATGGATATAAATTTAGAATTTGAATTTTATAAAAATGTGTTGATAAACAGAGAATGATAAGCAACTATAAACTAGAATAATACACCTTGTTTTTTGCTATCTTATCTAACTTCTCCTGATTCATACATGTTTTTAATAATATGATGTTTCTTTTATGTGGGGGGGGGGGGGGGATTTAGGGTTAGTGATG
This sequence comes from Echinarachnius parma, assembly GCA_037951105.1. Lineage (NCBI taxonomy): Eukaryota > Metazoa > Echinodermata > Echinoidea > Clypeasteroida > Echinarachniidae > Echinarachnius > Echinarachnius parma. The sequence goes on along the minus strand of JBAMJV010004563.1, from coordinate 28,706 downwards.
GCTAGTAAGGACAAATTGGTATTCTTCTTAATTACTAGATGATAATACTACAGAATATATTGTGATTCCTTTATCAATTTCATGATGTGTTCTCAATTACTCAGACTGTAAAATGAAATGCATTTGTAATGCAGAGTCAGTGAATGGAATTAATAAACATTTTCTTTACAATAAAACTGTAAGTTCATAATGGCATCATCTATTTAGTTAGTCATTGTTAGACCTAAGTTTGTGTGAACTTTCCTGATCAGATACACAGTATCAATATGAAGGCAAGTGTTATTCTACTATACAAGCAAAAAAAGTCACTGTGTTTGGGTGATTTAGAAGTATCATTAGCGCCGTCAACAAGTCGGAAAGTCCATTCTTGCGTCAATTCCTCCTAATCCCATCATTATATTGCTCTCTGACCAGGGGCGCTACAAGCTGGCAACTTGTTTTCTCAACAAGTATTCCGTTGGCAATGTTTTCGCTACCAAGTGCTTACTTATTTCACCCAGTTCTCTGCTCTCGCTATCCCTCTACTTTTCTCTATTATTATTATCTTGCCTCATTTCCATCGGGCCAATGTTCTCGGAATGACCTTTGACAGCCAACTCCCTAGAGAAGTCACTCCCACAATGCAACTGAAACAAATTGATTTTTATTTTTCGCAAGACGATTGCATGATGAAGGAATCTTCCATACTTGAGCTGCACAAAGTAACTGAATTATTTTAGAACAATTAAAACAGGAATGGATAAAAAGCAGCAGAAATTTGTGGTTTTGTTGAAGCTTGCAAACTGCCAAACTTTCCTCTTTTTACCAAAGGATCCAGGTGATTTCTTGTCCAGGCCCTATATTCATGAAACCGCGCCAGCTTTATAGTTCCTTGCTACGTGTATTTTTAATGTGCAGTTTATTGAGCACCAAACAGATTTCCTAGTCCCCAACTAGGGTCAATTGGGTAAGCCTTAGGTACCCACTACAGTAAGTTAACCTTCTTTAGCAACTAAAATATCTTGCATATAATAATTCTTAACCACGTCATCCAAAATAGACTTAGCAAGTAACTATTAAAGCTAGCGGGCTTTCATGAATATGGGCCCAGGTGGGTAAACTCTTGTTCCGATTGGTTTTGATTTTTCTAAATGAGAACCCCCTCGTGGATAAACATGCCCCCTAGATGTGCTTGTAACTGAACAGATACGCACCCATCAAATACACCCCATATCAACTCCCTGGGTCACCGATTTTCTGAGAAACTTGCTAATGAGGTTATGCCACCTAAATTCAAATGATATCATCGGTAAGTTTGATTGTCAACTTTAATATTTTTGAAAGAAAGATTTGCTTTGCCTGTGCATATGATCTGCTACAGTGCCACAATTTTTCAAATTAGTCAGTCCATGGGATGACCACAAAATACTGATAATATGCTCATGCAATGGAACAGATGATTTTATTCTAATTTAGTGATAATGATCATAATTCACTTTTTTTTAATACAACCCTGGACCTATACTAGTATAAGGACCTAGTAGATATATCCATGCCCACTCTTTAGAAGGTACTGATATTGATAATGTGATTATTACCAAGGGATTGAATTGCCTGTTTCATACCTGTTTAGTTTCGTTGTTGCAGTTTGTTACCATCAGCGAAAAAATTAATATTTTTATTTCGGGGGCTCCATTTTCGGGGCTACTTTTCCAACTTTCGGGGGCTACAAATTTCCGGGCTCTTTTTCGAATTTCAGGGGCTACTAATAAGCTATAATGCTGTAAGTGATCATTTTATAAGCATTTGATCCCAATCCAATATTTTTTTTTTCTGGGGGCGAATTTCTTTTTTTTCGGGGGCGAATTTGGGCATTTCGGGGGCGAATTCGCCCGCCGCCCCCGTGTATTTATTCCGCTGGTTACCATTGCTGGCACTGGCAAAAATACATCTATGGGCTCAGGGCAAATTAGCCCCTGAATTACCAAAAAATAGCCCAAGAAAATAATAAGAGAGCCACCGTAAATTTGCATTTGCATAGAGTTCAATGCAAACATTTTTTAGACTGCTATTTTCATTTTCAGGCAAGCGAGAAAAGTAGCCCCCCCGAAAAATAAATTTTAATTCTTTTCGATGATTGCTAGAGATATATTGCTGATTGCCAACCAAAATTATCATAACATGGCTTGGAGAGAAATGGAGGTCACGGTCCTCAGGGCTATATCATAAATACTCCATTCATTCCATGGTCATTTCCAATTCAAGCAAGTATCAGATTTATTCATGAATTACAAACTATTTTTTTTCCCTCCTCGATTCTTGCACCCCAGAATGGCCCAGATCGCTCGGATGAATGAGTTTTGATGATGATGTGCTAACGCTCATCATCGCAGCGCAGCTTCCAAATTAGGACCCGATATATAGCTATTTCATGCGGCCACTAATTTGATGCGGTGTGAGACGGACGAACTGCTGGCATATCCATGCCAGGCCATGATGAATTTTTAATTAACCATCTTTACCCCCCCTTACTATACTCCACTTTTGATATCTGCAAAATCGAGAGAAAAAATGAAGAAAAGAATTATCGGACCGTAAAGAGAAGAGGGAGGAGGATGTGCTTGTGTTTTGTGTGTGTGTGTGTGTGTGGGATAGGGGGAGGTGGGGGGGGGGGTAGAGGAAGGACCCAGGGAAAACAAAAGCACGGTTAAAGAGAGTTGGTGATTGCACTAGGGGTTAAAGCGGTCTCAAATGTGCTAAATAATGCAGTTTGGCGAGTCCCCGCGGACCCTCTTCCCACTCCTCTCGCCCCGATGATGACGAGGCATCCAGAGGATGATGCCGCATCGAAGAAGAGTTCGCCCGCATGTCAGGAATGCGCTGGGATGCGCTGTCACCGGCGATCAGCGGTGCGAGGCCGCGAGTGTCATGAAAGTTTAATCGGAGGAGAAAGTGTCACCTCGGTCTCTCGCTGGGGAGAGATTGGAAGCCTCTTCTGCCGGTATGGCAACCAGTTCCCCAAAGAGTTCTCATCCTCCGCATCCCCAAATGCTCTCTGAATGCTAAGCCTCAAGGTAGCTCTGCGTTGCAGCATAGCTTCGTAAGAAGCTTGTACTGTAGCTGAAGAAAGGAACCATACTGCTCGTTTATTCTCTGTTTAGCTTTTTTTTATTTGGGTTAAAATGGAAATAAGAAGAACAAAACGGAAAGACCATCATCTTCTAGATGCTGTTGCCACGGTGATATGAATCATTGCCAGAGGTTGAATTTTGCAAGATAAAAATACATTCAGTCATATGTTGCACAATCTAGGTATAAAGTTATGTGAAAACAAATTATGAAATGAAATCAGATTACTGTGTGTACTATCTTTTTGATGTGATTGTTGTCATAACAATACAAACAGTAATGCGTGGAGACTGACCATTATCAATATCTTGAACGAAGATGGTTAATTGCCACCAAGTATTTCCTATCATTTTGGTAATAATCCTGTTCTCACGTTATAAGAGCGCAACCACCAATATTATATCAACAGGCATTACAATGGTAAGTGGGATGGTATGTCAGGGGAAAAAAAGCAACACAGGTTGTGTTGTCGCAATAAACAGACCTATCTAAATTAATGGATTCACGGACGCCGCGTGAGTTGAAAAATTCATGGCGAGGATTTGAAATATTTGTGTTTGAAACACCCAGCGGGCATGCGGAGAAGCGAGGGAGATGGGATTAGGGTGGATAATCCCTCGTGGAATTGGTGTCATACCCCACAGGGATCGGTGTGGGTGCTTGCTCTAAATTAGTTAGCGCTTCATGTTCCTTGGCTCTGCGCTCGCTGCTCGCGCTGCAAGATTGACTGTCATCGCCTCTGGGCAATAGGTATATTTCTCTCTCTTTCGTTTGTGTCTGCTGCAAAGACTTATTGTTGAGTGGCATCTAGGGAAGGGCTCCACGTGGCCAATTGTCCACTCCGGGGACTATGTAAAGAGATAAGAAGATGCGCTATATTTGAGATTTTGTGATTTTCTCCTGATGCAATAGATAATTATCTACCTTGGGCAGTTCTAGTTTAGACTTTTGATACAATTTTTAAGAAAATAGAATCATTCATAGGAAACTCGCCAATTACTATTTTGTCAAATTATCAGAGAGAGAGAGAGCAATATGTTAATTGTTTGTTAATATTTGATGTTCAGAAAATGGAGCGTTATAAATCAAATTTGAGATGATTGTTATGATTAATTGAATCTTTTTATGAAATACTTAGCAAACTGATGCTGCTCTAGATTACTGCATATCATTGCTAATATTGCAGAAGGGTATCAATTTTTTTTTTTAATGCGGAAAACATTCAGACTTTGCTTAGTAAATACACCTTTGTTATCCTTCAAGTAATCAGTCAATAATTGTGTTTATCTCTTCATAAATCGTCCTGCCCACGCGATAAGCTGTGGCCGATTTGTATATTTTTTTCAAAACAAAGTAAGTCGTCATGAGCAACAAGTATCATCACTTTGACCGCTATTTGTATAGATCTCCTAATATAATCCATGCTTTGACCAATTAGTCCATTTAGCCCTGTAAATGACTTTATATTATAGCATTTACTCAACTTTAAATGCTTTAATAGTGTCATAAGGCACATTGCGGACAGCGTATGTGTAGTAAAAAAATAAAATGAATTTTTGAGGTACTGTCTTGAGTGTGTTATAGATTTTAATAAGGTAAGATTCATCAAACCATTTTCATTTTCACGGTCACCCCCTTGCCTTTTCCAAGAACAGTTGAGGAATCCACACCCTTGCGCAGCAGCCCTGTATACTTCTGCGAACCGTTATAAGGGTGATGGCCCTGATTGGGTTTGACAGGATAAGACGTCTTGTTCTGGCTCCAGAGATCATCACCTTTTTTTTTTTTGTTGCTAGGGATTATTCCCTGGTCTCCATCACTTGGAACATAAATTGGTGTGAGGCATATCATATTCTCTGTCAAATCTCTGGACCTTTTAGTTTATTTGATTTTTTTTATAATTTGCTTGTTAGTGAGGCACCCAAATTCTTGTGAATTTGTTCTGTATGACCATAAATGTCCAGATATCAAGCCTTTATTAAACACATTGCTTAATGGGGACCTAAGTTATATGCGTCATGTATTATAGCTATGGACATTTTTATATATACAAGTGCGAGGGATCCCAATTATTATGATTCATTATTAAAGGTACCTTACACATTTGACCCATTTTATTCCACTATTTTGTTACTTTTTACCAAACATGAACTTCTACCTTTTTAGAAGGATTTTTTTTTTTAACACAGACAATTTCTAAAAAGCCCAATTTGAGAAGAATCTGACTGTGTTGTCCAAAGTATCTTGTTTACTAGCAGAGTTAAAAAAAAGTAAATTAAAATTGCTTGTCCACAATATTTCTTGAAATAAATTGGCTTGTGTCTAGTCTCTGGATAAAAGCGTTATATAAGCCTTTGTGTCTTTTTCCAATAAACAAATTTGAGCAAATTTTTTGGGGTGCCCCAGTTTTGCAAACAAATCTTTAAAATGAAGAATGGATGTTTCATGTAGTGCTAACACAGATGAGAACATTCCTTTTCTTAAGCCCTCTTCCAAGTTCTGACTAAGTTTAGACGCAAGAGAACAGGCAGTATTAAATGTAACTGTTGAAAATGAATAGAAGAAGAAGAAAAAAAAACACTCCACAACAAACAAACAAACAAACAAGTTGAGTGAGGCAGAATTCTACCTCGCTACTAGCCATTCAAAATTTGATAGAAGTATTTGTGACATATGGATGCAAATCCAAATAATGCCCATTATTCTGACTGCTAATTGGACAAGTATAGAGTTCCAAATCCACACGCGGGATCGCTCTGGGGTAGGTTTAGGCAGTTTGAAGTCATGGCTAATGTTCCCTTTGAATATCTCGCATGAAAATAAGATGCACCCCCTGAAGGCATGCCTCAACATCTTACAAGATTCTTTAAGAAAAAGGGGACAGCCTTGACTTGATTCTAGCAGTCTAACATATATTTGGGATGGGGCTTTAACATTCCCCAGAAGAAAAAAAAGAATTTAAAAAATAACACAAGTGTGGATATTTGGATGAAATTCAAAAATACCAATTCTGTCTTGAATTACCCTCTTTTCAGGAGCTCATGATGCCATAAAAGATACATACAACAACTTCATTCAGGGCCTTGTGTATATATTATGCAGATATTTCATACTGCAGAACCTTTTCTTCTAGCCTAGTACTTAAGATGTGGGAATCTTAATAGCATTTATGATGTGGATTGTGTGAAGCATTATCATGATGCGAGCAGAAATATTACCGCTCAGAGACGTCTTCTTTGATATTGATAATTTTGATCTGAAAAATTTGTAAAAAAAAAAAGTTTGAAAGATCAATTGTAGTGCAAGAATTTCATAGATTCCAACTCCATTATAGATCATTTAACTCCACAGTCGGATTGGAAAAGTATTTACCTCAAGAATTGTAGAACTTGAAAGGTGTATTACAGTAGCCATACAATTGGACAATCACCACAGTACCGAATCCAAGTGATTGGTACATCACAGTCTAATGTCTGTTGACAGGCGAGACCAAGTTGAAACTAGTGTCACATTGCATCCCCTGGATCTTGTTTTATCACTCAATTGGCAGGACCTCTGTGGCACCCCTTGTGCATTTATTTGGGCCTGAGGGCACCTCTGGAGTCCCCCCACAAGGGGTTAAATGCACCCAAATTTGTCAGGGGATACCCCCTCTCAACCTCCCCCCCCCCTCCTTTTAAGATCCAATCGCAGCATAGTTGACAGTACCTTTATGGAACCCCTAGTGTATTTGAGTGGGCCTGAGGGCACCTCTGGAGCCCCCCCCCCCCCCCCGCCCCTCACAGGGTGTTAAATGCACCTGAATTTGTCAGGGGATACCCCTTATTCAAACCCCTCCCCTCCTTTCAAGATTCAATGCACACACCACAGGACAAGGAGGGCATCCTCTCCCAGTGTTTTGTCATTGAAAGATAAATACAATGCTTGCACCAACTATAATTAACCTTTTCTGGTATTTCTGGTATTGTATGAATTTGAATTTGAACTAAAAAAATATATAAAGATAAATGAATGAGGGAAAATAAGAGCAAGAAACATTTGGGTTTACCCAAACATGAATCATCTGGATTGGTGGATTACATGAAAACAAGTGGAAAATCATTTATTTGTATCCATTGCCAAACTTCTGTTGAATCTGCCAAGTAGAACCAGAAAGGGATGTAGATTGTAATTAAATCAATATTTTCTTATTCAAAATTCTGCTGGAAACGGAAGTAATATCATTCATTCTTCCCCCTTGAAACAATCTATTGAAGTTCTTCATTCTGTTACTTTGAAGTTTGAAGTTACGCTCTAACATTGTTGTTAGTTTGGTGACAAAAGAGTATGATCCTAAACGATATAACAGACAAATCGTCATAATTGATTCATGGTGGTTGAGCGAGCGAGTGTTGATGATTGTGCGTAATCCCCCCGAGGAGTAGCGCTAACTGCCGTGGTGATTCAAACCCCCGTTTGATAACTTCCTAATCCTAGAAGGAACTTGTAAGACACCACGACCCAGGTTTCGCTCGCTTCATGGGCTCGGTTGGTTCGGTGCAGGGGCAAACGGTCAAATAAAGGGAGTGGCTACAACATTTCTCATCCAATTACCTCGGGGTGTATACGCTCGGCAAAGATACCCCTCTGGAATTGATTTGTATTTTTTTTTTTGGTGGGGATCTCTGTTTTCATTTTTACTCGGGAGCACTCATTTCTTCTATCTGGATCGTTTTTGCTAGATCTTGTTCAGCGTTTTGCCTGCCGGGTGAATGACACTGCCCGTACGTGTTAACTCTTTCCAAGACATTGTCAGAACTCGTCACCAACATATGTGTGACGAGAGACAATCTTTCTCAAATAGACAGTTGTAACAAGTTTTTAACTACATTGAGATTTGAGAGCCCATGAGTTTGCAGGAATGAGTGCTGTTATAAATGAATTCTATCGGTGTGTTTGGAAGGAATGGGTTATGCATAGGCCTGCCCCCCTTAATATTGATAGATAGAGAACTCATTAACTCATTCTCTATGGGAACCTGGCGTACCATGTATTGATCAATGGGAAATGCAAAATATCTCAGGCAAGGAGGTTCTAAAATGTAATAAATGGAAACAAAATTATATATTTTACTGAGATTTAGATCTGCGTTTTCTGACTTGAAAATACAAACAAAACACACACAACAACAACAACAACAAAGAAACTCGGTTCATGCTAAGTTCTTTGCCTAGCTTGCATGCTCCAGGCCTTATCTTAACTAACATCTGATCGGATCTGGAGAAAATGAGCTAACCATTAATTGCTTGGACGAAGAAAATTGGTGCGAGAGAAAATCGAGGGAATCCTCTTACGACTTTCACACCATTCTGTTAGAAAGCAGATTACTGGCATGATACGAGGCGTATGAATTGCTTCACCTCTCAGCATAAACACAAGTGGGTCTGATTGTAGTAGACTTTCCTTGAACTCTGTTCTTTCTTCACATATAATATGTAGTGTGAGAGTGTTACTGGCGGGGTACATTAATATACATGTACATGAGTGTTTGGACAAAATTTAAGACTTGAAACAAAAAATGAGAAGATTTCTAAAAGATGTGTGTGAGATAGACAGTCACTTGGGAACCATTCTCAAATGCGTTGCATTAATTTATGATGATAATCGACTAGTTTAGAAATTATCGAACTTACTACCTGCAAAACGTAAATAAAAATAGGTCATTGAATTGTAAAATAGTTGTAGATACTCTTATGACAAGCAATCTGTCCTGCCATTTTAATTTCCTTCTGATATTTTGGAACTGTGATTTAGCCAAATGTCTCTGTGGCTCCTCCGACTGATAGAGAGATCCAGAATACTCCATTGGGAGTTGAAATGGGGTATGAAAGGAGATGTGCAAGATTCAGTTGTATCCAATGACCTGGGTAATTGTGATAAATAATAACAAAACTATGCTGAAAAATGATTGGAGAGGTGGCACAGTTTCTTAACTAAACCATTAAAAACAGTAAGTAATAACCATAAAATAATTTGATAAGATAGATGCATAAAGTCTGAGCACCTTGGGATCATTTTGCATCTAATTCATTTGGGTAATTAATCATCGATTCGAACTACTGTGAGGTTTGAATTGTATATATTTTGTTGAATATTCCTTTTTACTGTATCTTGTCCTTTTCCCCAAGACCCATAAAGACTGTTGAATTTGCCGTATTTCCCCCCTCCTCTGCATCAATAGTACTAAGCCAGACATCGCCTCAGTGAGGCTGAAATGCAAACAAAAATATGATACATTTGACTGATTCTGTGGCAAGCAGTCTTGATATATTGGTTTTAATTTGAATTTGTCGTGTTCCCCCGAGGATCATTAACAGGTCCCCCTAATCACCAATGCACTTGACGGGCATGAATATCATTAGTGCGTCAGACTCATCACAGCTCGCTCACTGCGACTGTGTAATCTCCAATGACTTGCTCCTTAATGGATTCCACAGGGGAACGGGAATTACGGAGGAATTTCACTTTAATTCTCGCCAGAGATAAACCTGAATTTGAAAAGAGAAAGCGAAGAAAGGAGGAAAGAGATTGATAGAATACATCGAGACAGAGAGGAATATAAATATATGTATAGATATTACATGTTCATTGCCGTAGAAATTGCACATTTAGTAGAGATTTATAAAAATTGATGTGTAAATACAGTGCAGGACTGTCTAGTGCACTTTCTTTCATAAACATATGATATCATACCTACCTTCAAGTTTTATACTAATAGATTATAATGATAAAGAGATATTGAATTATAAAACTATCTGTTCCCTCATCTATTTGTGTAATTAGAAATTATCATTTCACTTATGAATAATAAGATGTAGGCCTTTTAAAATAATGGGACATTGAAAGGTTATTTAGAGTCCATGCAGAGAGTTCCTGCATATATTAGTTACTTTTGTGTTACAGACCCTTGCAAGTAACCTCTCTAGTTGTAAGCCCACTCCAGATATTGTGCCAGAGGCAAAATGCAAACAACTTGCTAATTATATCTTTGATAGGGGGGCAGAAACAAGCATAACTTGGAACAGAAGACATCATCATGATAAGGGGTGAAATTCATGAAACAGGTTGCTCCCTTGTGACAGACCCTTGATCACTAGTTGTTAGCCCAGCAGGGATAATGTGGGAGGTGACAGGCTAACTACTGTACTTGATAGATAATGTCCCCATAACTAAGTGTGCCCTGACCTGCAGAGACTTAAATTAAAGACAGAATCATAAGAATAATATTTAAATAAAACCAGTTGCTTACTAATTGTAACAGACTCTTGATAGTAAAGCCCAGTGGGGCTATAACCCGAGCTAATAAAGGCTAACTACTGGCTAAGTGTCCCCGGACATGATTTGATTCCCGAGAAGAACAAGAAGGTGTTTACTAGAGTAGCTAATCCACAGAAAGAAAATGTTGAAAGGAATTAAGCAAACGAGTTGCTCCATTAGGACAGACATTAGTTATATGTCTAAACCACTTGGACACATTTATGCACTCCTTGATTAAACCCAGCAGGGCTAGTGAAGTTTACTAGAGAGTAGCTAATCCACAGAAAGACAAATTGTGGAAAGAAATTAAACAAACGAGTTGCTCCATTGTGACAGACACTTGCTATATATGTAATGTATGTCTAAACCACATGAGCACATTAAACCCAGCAGGGCTAGTGTGGGAGGTGACGGGGCTAACTACCCACTAAGTGCCCCCTGGAGAAGACCATGGGCTGCTGGATATCATCTGCTCTGATTTGTTCATTCCTTATCACAATTTCTGGCTGGATTTTAAAATTTTCTTCAGATTACTAACCTTATATTTTTTATTTTTCTACACATTTGGATGATTTAGTAATTTTGTGGTCATATTCAAATTCAGGTTGCATTCTATATTTCCTAGGTTATTTCCATATACTGCTCTGTTTCTTTCCATGTTTTATATTTCTTTCCCTTCATTAAAAAAAAGAAGAACAATAATTTGTTATATTGATATCATGCACTCTCCCTGCAAATGGATATATGATGATAGATCTCCATTCCGTACAAATTACGAATCTTCTTGATGAAAAAGGGCTGATCAGTTTCTTTGAAAAAAAGATACATTCTTGACATTTATATTTCTATTCCATGAGGATGGCTTTTAAATTGTATAAATCCTTTAATTTGTGGTTATAGTAGTTCTGACTACCATATTCCTTTAAAGGGATCTAGTAACTTTGTTGACATGTGCAAAAAGTGATGAATGGTTGATACAATGTATATTGTTGTGATCTGATATGTCCAAAGGGTATTGTGTGAAAATTTCAAGTCAAATGGACGTTTTATATGGCCGAGTAATGAGCAAAAATGCAAAGTGATGTTCACAAACTCATTGCACTCACTTTGTACACGGTTTTCGCGATCCGTTGGATTATTTAACATCTGAACACTTCAGTCGTAAATATCTTTTTAACGAAAGGGAAATTTGAAAAACTGAAACCTGTCCCATGATTTTATTGTTAATACGAATACAACAAGGTATGAGGGAACCGCTAGAATTCCAATTGTATTTTGAGGATTTGGACAATGTTACTAAGTCCCTTTAATTTTCAGTTCTATTTCACCATTCCAGACATGTTATCTACATAGCATGATTCCTAGTATTTCATTTAGTTTTCTTTGCAAAGTTTGTTTTTAGATATATCTAGATGACTTGCCCTTTTCGGTATTTGGTTCTGTAGTCCCAATCAATAAGTAATTATCCGTGCGTGATTCTTGCCAGCGAATCCATGAGTGTTCTGGTAACTGACTCTCGTATTCAAGGGGGTCTATTATGCACCCCTCTTCCCTTTGAAGGGGGTCTTACTATCCAAAAAAGGAGGGTCTCTTTTGTCCCCTTTTCGGCAGAGTCAAGGAAGCTGCTACATGTAGTCTTTGAGGCGATGATGGGATAAGTGGACTTATGGGGATATTACCTGCCGGACCTCTATAAACACAAGTTTATGCTGATAGGATTAAATACGACTTTTCATGTAGGTCTTATGTCCCCCACAGTTCTCTATTAAACTAGGGTCAGTTGAACATTGCTGATTTTAAAAGACAAACAAATAAATTTCAACTCTGTTATCTTTGCATTAATACTAGTTTTTAAAATAATACATCTTTTATATTAAATTTTAGTTCATTATTGAAACACAGTTGTATGATTTAAGATATGTTTACCACTGTATAACCTGTATTTAAAGATCAAAGGCATATCATATTATATGTTACGTTGCCGATTCCTGTGAGACACAAATTGTTAATTGGAGTGAAGTTAGTTTTTAATGGTTTCTATTTTTAATTTGTGTTACCTTTTTAGTGGGAGGGGAGGAAGTTGAATACAAAAAAACTTTTTTGCCAAATTACTTATTGTAATACTGAACTTTAAAGGCATTGGAGCATTATGATTGTGATATTCTAATAAAGTAATTAAAGTGTTTTTGTATCCGCTATATTGATTTCTAACTCTATTCTTGAGCACTTGTCCGAGCCAGTAAAGTGGTCAGGTAAGGAGAGCGCGCTGACCAAAGAATTAGCATGTTTGTGTCGATTGTAGTGTGAAAAAATCAATTATGATGTTTGAAAAACAACATCATGAGTGCATTGAAGAATTAATTATAATATTTTCACAATGGAGTGTATTTTTGGTGTGAAGGTTGTGTAATAATCGGGGAGCATTCAGATGTGTTTATTGAACTCGCCCGGTCGGTCGGTGCGTTTGAGAAGCTGGTGATGCGGATGAGCGGACGGACGAGTTGCCGTATCAGCGCCGGGGTGTTGAGACTGGAATGGGTTGAATCAATTGTTAAACATTGACAGCCGGTATAACAGATGACCTCATCAACATGTTAATGAGTTGGCCTGCCCATTCAGGGACAGTTACCCCTTCCAAAACTACACGGGCTTCCGCTCTCACTGGCCAAATGCGCGGCTGATTGCGTCCAACAAAAGGGCGAAATTTAGCGCACAATAGCCCCCATTTACGGATCAAGCGTCTTGATAGCAGATTGTCAGGGAAAGAGGGGGGCAATTTAAAAGGAATATTGAAGTGGCTACCCAAGATTTCTTCTTACACCACACAACCTTATTTCCATTCTTTTCTCTCATTTGGCATTCTTTCCCCCTTACCTGTAATTATGGTTTCAATATCCGAGAGATAAACACACAAGCTCTATGTAATTGCTTTCAATCTGGGGGGATCCGTGATTGCCTTTTGGTGTGGCCGCCATTCATCCGGCGGATTCACACACCGACTCAAACGACTGCCGCCATCATTGCTGTGCAATTAACTCCTTGGCAGCACAAAGGGATTTGTGAAAGCAGGCTTGAAATGACAACACACCATTCATTCATTTCATTGCGCATTATTTTCTCTCTCTCCAATAAAACTTTTGAATCTATCAAAATACAAGATTACAAAGTGTATTTAAAGATCTCTCAAGAATGTTTGAAATACTAAGTTAGTATGTTTCAATAATAACTTCCACTTTCAGAAAGGAAACTTCTATTAAAATTAAGTATGATTTTTAGATCAATATTGACAAACAAATCTATTTTAGTTACCTATTAATTATAATATAACCTATACTTCTTTTAATTAATTGTGTTTTAATTTCATGGAAACATTTATAATATAATAATAATAATAATACATGATTCTAGTGAGGCCGATTCATATTTACAATACATGATTCCAGACCGACGCAACATTCCTTTTTAAGCCCTTTAACATGTTTATTCAACTAATGAAACTGATTTTTATCCATTTTCCAAGAGAAAATGGGACATTCACTTAATTCACTCTTGAAAGGATTGATATGTGGCATGGGATGAGTTTTTTTCCTTCATGTGCAGCCTGCGTGGATGATATTGTGCAGGGAAGCATCACAGTGAATGGGGAAAACCATTTACAGTCATTAATGTCAAGAGAGGCTATTAGGGTCTAACCCAGACAGATTGAAATTTTATTCGAGGAGATACATAGAGTAAAATTAAAGAAGGAAAGAGACAACAACAACGAAAGAATGAAATTAATGAAGGAAGAAGACAACAATAAAAGAAGAAAATGAAAGGAGCCCAAGATGCCACAATGTGCCCCTCTAAGGAAAATGAGAAGAGTAGAATTAAGAAATCACTAGATGTAAAAAAAAAAGATTTATATATAATTATCTGGACGGTCAGTCATAACTTGAAGTAGAAGGAAAATAATTGTAAAAAGGATAGATCTATATAAAATAAAGTAGAACTATACAACTTTCTTCAGAAATGGATGGCGCAGTTTCATGCAGTGCGCACAAACTAGCCCAGTTAAAAAAGAATTGGCGAGCAGTGGTGGGTGGTGTAGCATTTCAAACAGCGCCCTCTGCATCCCCATGCCTGCCAATCTTTAAAGCCATCAATTCACATCAAACTATGGTTCCCCAGAGTTCTCTCGTGGAAGTCAACACCTCTTGGTGTGTATATATCTCTCCCAACTGCTCATCTTTTTATGTTCTGTTTACATTTCTCTAAGAGGCTGGGACCCTGAGGACCACTAAAGACCATAAATTCTGCCTCTACCTAGCTTTAAAGTTACTGTCCTCCTTTTGCAAGCCCATTGGCTGAAGTTGGGGGATGATTTGAGATTGTTTATTAACCAATATATCATTTAACCATGTTGTTGTTTGATCTAAAATGTCACAAAGAGGGGGGGGGGGGGGGGGGGTGTCCTAATCCATCCCCATCTATCTACTGCAAACTGTTTGGATGACTTGTAATTTGCTGACACTTCCTTTAAATGTTCTTGGTAACGCTGTTGTCATCTGCCAAAAAAAAAAGTGGGATTGCCAGATTATTATCAGTAACTTAGAGTTTTCTATGTTTTTTTAATTGCCTGTGATCATTTAATGGCAAAGGGATTAGTTTAGGCTTAGATTTGACTTAATTGTTTTTTTAACATTTGATTGCACGATTTATCATACATCTTTAAGTATTTACAGGGAACCACAGCTACACATTTTTAAATAGTCCAGTGTCAAAAGAAATATCTGCCTTCCTAGATTTGAATATTCATTTGTAACGGTTATTTATCATCAATGATCAAGTGGGGGGGGGGGGGGGGGGGGGGGGGGGGCGGGGAGGGGGTAATGTCAGGACAATGTCAGAGATTGACAATCTAAGAATTCGACCTCATTCGGGTGACAGTTGATACCTACCCTCAATGATAATGATATTTTGAGAATTCAAAGCATGTCTAAATGTTACGTCAAATCTCATTTATGCCAAAATTCTTTCTTGACATCAATTCATTTTTGGAGATCGACGCTCCAAGTCCCAATGTAATACAATGCAAGATTCTTGAATCATTTTGTCTTTGTCCCCCTTTTTCCCCTAGCTAGATAGTTGCTTAATACATTTTCAAGACCACCACTAACTAGCCAGTCTCCTCAGTATGAGATACACACTGTAGAGAACACCAGAGGGCAGCAGAGCTCTTTAAAACTACTTAACTGTATGTTTTCATCTTATGTTAGTAGTTATCCTCTCTTAGCCTGGGTACTGTATCACTTTTCCTTTTTGTGGTCCCCCCCATCCTGTCTATCTTCCTTCGAGGTCGCAGCACGAGTTGGTTTTCCCCTCTCTTCACATCACCGTCGCTGGTTTGCCAAATATATCATTCATGGGGCACCAGATAGCCTCCACTGCAAATGCCATCAAGATATAATGCAGTTTGACACTCTCCAAGCCTCTCCTAAATCTGGGGTTAGTAAAACATTTACCCGATTCCCCGCTTCAATAAAACATCGCCCTCGCGCTGCGGGGCACCTGTGAATCCTGTTTCGCAGCACCCCGGGGGAGCCGGTCGGAGTGTGATGTAATCAAGGAAATAAATAAGAGATAAAGTTCAAAATCACAGATCGTTGTCAACCGTGTTTTGTCTTTACCTGACGGTTCCTTGGTTAGACATCGGCATCCTGATCCATAATTGCATGCACTATTGCAATTTAATGTTTGGTATGAAACAAAAGCTCGGTTACAATTATTTTTTCCTTTTCCCCCACTGGTAACCCGATAGCCATATTGTTTGTTTTTGATAACCTTGAAACTTAATGTGTCATTCCTTCCTCCAAAAGTTTAAGATATGATCAATGCGATTGTGATGTGTGGGGATAATAACAATGTACATTCATATCCTGAACTGAGCTTTACTGACAATTGTTCACTGATAAAATTATTGGCAGCATTCACAGCTTTTCTTCACTTATTCTTGAAAACACTTGAGCTGTTTAAACAAAAAATATCCATCAGAGAAATGTTTAATTAGTCTGTTTGGTAAAAGCCTAAAAGTAAAACAACAGAAAATTAGAAAGAATTGAAAATAGGGAGAAGTTCTTATAATTAATTTCCCCCTCTAACCAAATCAAATTGTCCCTTTTACAAAGATTTGCAAATTAAATTTGCCCATTGATATTTTAAAAAAAAAAATCAAAATTTGCTTGGTTTTTAGTCCTATTTAGCGGGGAGCTTGGCGCTCGTCACTCACTGCTCGCGCAAGCCGACTTTGATGGTGGTGGGTATCGCATACCGCCTGCATGGAGCCTCCTTTGCCAAAGATCACATCTGCTAGGCTCGTTTCAATCCAAGGAGAGCCCAATAAAAAAAAAAAAGGAGCAGAAATACTTCCATAAATCTCCTCACTAGCCTGGGCTTGACCTCAAGTACAAAAGTAAAAGAAAGAAATATATATATATATATCGAATCATAATAACAATAAAACAAAATATTGAATAGGCTTTTAGTAGTCCATATCTTCCCTTCTCAGTCAGTCACCCCCGTCTTCTTGTTTTCATGTTGGTATCTTGTCCATTCCCCCGAATTTGAAGTTCTATTATTTTAATAGAATATTTTTGCCAATATTTCCCAACTAGGAATCAGACACGTACACTCCTTCTTCCATATGCCTCACAAAAAAACAAATCAATATGTCCGATGATGTGTTTGAAATGTATTTCCCTAAATCAGAATTATCTTAGCGTTTGTATTGACAAAATCTACATATATATACAAATGAATTTGAAGTTCATCTAGGAGTTCCTTTGATGCTTATTCCTCATGGTATGAAATTAGATTTGAAAAGGAAGTACATTGTCTTCGTAAATTATGATTTCCCGTGTAATGGCAGAAATATACAGGCCCTGTCTAGACTAGACCGAAGCCAGGAGAACAAATAAAATAGATCGAAGAACGGGGTTGGATGACCAAAATAGAACGGAGAGAAACCACAGGTATGATGAGGAATACTCTAGATACTTGAAGATGACTGGACAACTTTTAAACAGTTTTAGTCCTTTTTTCTGTCTTCAACTCCTCATCCTCTTCCTCTCCTTACTCTTTCCCCCTCCCCCCCCCCCCCCCCACCATCACCCCCTGCCCCCTATTTAGGGGTGTAGCCCCATGGACCCTTGACAAAGAAAGGACAGGGCTATGTCAGAGAATTGGGAATTGGGGGACATTAAAGTCAAGTTCATGTGAAGAGGATGGCATGGTCTTTGTCCGACTAAGTGGGCCATTAAACATCCAGACTCATATTATGAATATTAAAAGTAAACTTCAGACAGAACATGCAGAATGAGTTTATGCAGCACCTAGAGAAATGGGCATTGTCAAAGTTTTGATCATGTTGGGGATAAGAGTTGGGTTGCATGAGGGCTGGGTTGTGGAGGAGAGGTGGGGGGGGGGGGGGGGGGGTTGAGGTATGGAGGGGCCTGGGTTGTGGGGAGGGGGGGGGGGGGGTGAGAAAGATGAAGGAGGGGGGGGGTAGGGATCTGGCTCAGTCTGGAACCCTTTCACCTCAAAAGACCTTGCTACATGGATGAGGACCATCAATCTTCTGTTCTAGCAGACACACCACACAATAATTATTACTTTAGACTGATAAGAAGAAAAGCTTTCTGTAACAGCAGTTGACAGCTATTAATATTTTCTCAAAAGGGCAATGGCACAATTACTCAATGCCAACTTGAGGATGCTGAACTGGAACTGGTGTACTATTGTTTTATTTCGCAACTGTTCTGCAAAGGTTAATCCTTTTCATTCCATTTGAGTTCTTCCAGCCTGATTCGTCTGTCAGAGGAAGAAGGTCATAACTGGACCATAATTTGCTCAGATGTGTTAATGACCTTTCAGTTCTCAATCAAATAAAGTGCCCCCAGTGAATATTATAAATTGCCAATTGTTTTTACTCCCATACTACTGGTAGTTTCTCTACATCTGAATACTAAATATAATGGTGCAACATTTGGTCCAGCCTCTGGTGATATTTGCTAAAAACTTTGAAGGGTGTATCGAACAGATTGTATGCCCTTTTCTACCCTCGTGCCCCAGTAACGTATAATTAAAGTTTCTCATAATTTAAGTGTTCCCAATCCCCAAAATTGATTTTTCTTGTCCACTTTGCAAGCAATTTTTTGTTAAAAGGCTGTTTTATTCCATTACCCGTTTAGGCTAGTACAATTTGGCATAAAATGATCATATATTTGTGTTTTTTGGGGTAGACTGAAGTAACTTTTTAGTGGCCCTGGGCTTACTGGCCCCTGGCTTACTGGCCCCTGGCTTACTGGCCCCTGGCTTACTGGCCCCTGGCTTACAGGCCAGCGAGATCCCATTTAGACTAGAGCCCCGAGTATAGGTTTTTATTTTTAAAAAAATGCCAAAATGCAGAGTGCTAGAAAAGTAAGCTTTAGATGTTATCAGGGAAATAAAAACGGGTTATGCACACAGCAGTACCCATTATAGGGCATTCAAATGTACTCACACAAGTTCTAATAGGTGCAAATATTATGACTGAATAGTGAATAGCCGTCAAACAGTAATGTGGTCCCCCCCCCCCTTCCCCTCCAAGAAAGAAGAAATCATGTATTTGTGTGTGTCCTGTTCCCCTCTTCCATTTTTGTATTCTCTCTTTGAAAAAAAAATAATTGTGAATTGTGACAATGAAACAAAAATGAAACTGCCCGTTCTGAAGTTTGCCTGATACATGCCATTGTGGAATATAAATTATTGACATTTCCTTGGTTAAATGAAGGGCTTTGTGATGTGCTTTAATAACGAAAGGTAAAATGGCGAGAGAAAGCGAGAGAGAGAGAGGGGGGACAGGGGTGGGTGCCAGAATGCCAACAATTGTCATAAAGGTGGAATTCGTGTTACCCATGAAAAAGCTACAAATTGGTTGAGATTGGGGCTTTGTATTGGAATAACCGTATTCCCCACGAACTTGACAGGGGGGTTGTATAAATGTGGGAGTGTCAATAGGAACGATGGTTGCGGACACCGTCCCGTTCTCTGACGGGGCCATTCATGGCACTTGCCGTGCCGTTGATCTTGCCGATTGAATTACCTCCTAGGGCCTGTTGGTTTTGAGGGTCTATTCTCTCTCTCTCTTTTTTTTTTGGTGCTGCTTCTTTCTTGTGTTTGCTGGCTGTGCTACTCGATGCAAAGTTTGCTGGGTGCTTCAGGGATCCCCTCTCGTCAAGGAAGACAAATTTCACCTTTGTTGCCCCGCAAATTCACAGCAGCGATCACAACGAACCGACCGGACCGGGTAAAAAAAAAAAAAGTCTTGGAAATGTGTGACAGTGGCTTTTTGACGGGCATTGAACCTTCATGTGCGAGTTTGACATTTGCTGGAGTGGTTTCACTATCCACTTTATACTAGTACTACCCTAGGCTATTGCTGCACACTGCTTCCCGACATTGACCTTGCCATAAGACTGCCTTCATTGAAGGGATGATCTCCCGCTCTCCTCTGAGGAGTGAGATGATGATAGTATGTCAGATTACTACCCCTAGCTCTATCAAGCCACTGGCATCTTCCCCACAAAATGCTGCTAACAGCACCCTTTTGATATAAACCTCTCATTTACCCCCCCCCCCCCCCCAATGTCCACACAAAGTTCTCTCCAATTCAACGTTTGCAGTTTGCACCAGATGTGTAAGTTCAAGCCCCAGAAAAGGCACGATTTATCAATTGAATGGTGCTATGCACAGTCGCCCGCGACTGTTTGCTAAGGTACGGCGGTCAACGCATTTATAAAAGGCGCTTTTTTCACTCGCCCCAGAAAATCTTCCAAAGGTAAATCAGTGCTGTTCCAATTTTTCTGCTCGCGATGACTCGGGGTTTGGCGGCGAGATTGGCAAATGGCAGCCGATTTACCCATAATGCAATTAGATGCCTATTCAGGCTTAAAATAAAAGGGTTGATAGGAGTCTGATCGACACTCTGAAAATGTGTCAAAGTAACTACCGTGCCCAGCCAGCCTAAATGAGTAAAAGTACACCTCACCCCCGTCAAGAGAGGTGTTTGTAGGTTGAAGGGAGTTCAGTTCAGGCATCTCACCATTTTTACTATATTTCCCCCCGCATTCTTCTCTTTACTTTATCCAGAGCTGCGTGCAATGTATTGGCGGTTGCATTTCTTTTAATTACTGAACTCGTTGGCATGATTGTAGCTCTCTCCCGCTCTGCCCTGCTCTGTCCACTCAGCAGAAGATCAGTAGCTGATGTGATGAAGGGGATTATCTCTACCCCTCCCTCCCTCCCCTCCTCCTCCCTCTCTCTCTCCCGGCTCAGGGATGATACATTAAACAAACACCCAGCTGGCATGGCAAATTTCACTTTGATTGGGGGATTTGATCAATTATGAGATGGGAATGCCTGGATAGGTGTGCATGGGATGTGGGATGGATGTATCGGTCGTGATGTCTGCAAGAGCCAGTCCAAGGGAGCTAGGCAACACACCTCTGGATGGTTTAGAATGATACTCTTGCGTTTGGGCATCCTCAGGCCCAGCCCAAGGCCACTGCATGATGTACCCCCTCATGGTTCGGATATGTAAATCAGACCCAAGGTGCCATCTTGCGAAGGCATTGCGCGCCGCGGTGCAAAATACACACTGGCTCACTGTTGTGTAGTGCGCACAAACTAGCTTAGTTTAGTTATTAATGGTGAACTGCAGTGTAGCATATAACTAGCCATTTTAAACAGTGCCCTCTACATCTCAATGCTTGACAACCTTTATAGCACTTTGTACTCATTTTAATGTAAGCACCTTGCACCCCATCTAAGCACCATGTACTTCTTTTAAAACATCATGTGCACCCCTGCTAAGCCCCATATGTACCTTCCTTGTTGCTGCCACTGCATGGCAAAATTATGTGAAGTCACGTCTCCATTAACACGGCCAGGGGGATGCTTTTCCCCCTATAGATACATTGATTGTAGATCACAATAAGAGAGCTTTGTTTTCTGTGATTGATTTAGATGATTGACCAACGTGCCTTGCCTTGCACTTCACTATCAGGTTTACAGAAATGGCTTCCTGAGTTTGTAGAGTTACACGTATGTTCTTCTGTATTGAAACGGATTGAAGTGGATGTGGTGTGGCAAGTTTGGTAGAGCGCGCGCTTTCCAATCGTGAGATCCCGGGTTCGAACCCTGCCCACCGCGTTTGTCCTTCAGCAAGACAATTTTTCCACTATTGCTGCTCTCTACCCAAGTGTATAAATGGGGACCGGTAGGAGGTGAACGCCTTTATGTGAACGATCTTCTTGAGCCCATGAGCGCTTGGAAGGAATGCTCCCCAGGGAGTGGAGATGGTGCACACAATGTGTGCTGGTTTGCATTGTATCCTATGACCGGGGTAATGATGGTGTAAAGCGCTATGAAACATTTATGTATTTAGCGCTATATAAGAAACTATATTATTATATTTAGCCTCCAGGTAATTAGTACATCTGGATTAAAAATCAGCCGTTTGTATACCATATATCCCTTTCAATCGGGTCAATTTTTCTCAGTGGCAAAAATTATGCATTTTTTATCGGGTTGATCTGCTTCGGGGAGACACCATTACCGCAAAAATTAATTCCATGAATATTCCATGGATTTCAGACTGGAGTAAAAGTTTGAGTCAACGAACAAAGCCTAGCTGATAACGAATCCATTAAAAAGAGGAAATCTAACTGTAATTATGGCATCCATAAATGATAGTAACCACACGAACATGTGTGGGCTTGGATAGTTCGGCTCCCAAGTCATTGAACTGTGTATATCTAGTAGTATTACCCATCAAATTAGGTACATTATTTTTTCTATCCTTTATTATATGTAATATCATTCCTATAGTAAAGTTGTAAAGTTGCAATCAATTGCAAGTCAGATCATGTGACTAAATATGCAAATCTGATTGGTTCCAATGTGGATGTTTTGGACTTGCAATTAATTGCAACTTTAAAATCGATTACAACTCTTTCTGCAACGGGGGCCAAGGAATGGTCCTGAAAATGCTTGTCATTGCAAACTCGGATATTCTTGAATGGGTAGTATTAAAACAAAGGAATACGGAAATCCGAATATGTTACAATCAAAGTGTTAATATTTCGTTGTATGATGTTCAGTGAAAAATAACCTTTTCGAGTTCCTATATATGTGCACTTTTGTTTGAAAGATAAAAGATTGGTATCTTTTCAAAAACTCATTTAACTTGGAGAAGAGCATTTAAGATTATACACTTGAATATATCTTTGATACAATCAGCTTCCAATTTAGGAACTCTACAGTTTGTCAATTGAAGTAAATGTACTTTTACTCAGATTTTATGCAGAGTTGGTTAACCAGCATTTTAAAGAAGAGGGATTTATTACCAAAATATGTGTGAACTTCAAACAGAGAAAGAGGTACAGTTGTTGCTTTTTTAGGATACCTTTTTTCTAAAAAAAAAGTGCTTGTAACTGTAAATCGTAAAAAAAGAGTTAAGTAAGACATAAATGCACTTTTTTTAGGAGAAAAAATGTACTTTCTGTGAAAGGATTACCTGTATCTTGATTGCTATCAGGGTATACAGCATTCCTGCTATTACCTGATCGCATCCTATCTCAGTATCTGATGTACATGGGTTTAAAACCTGATGTTGCACCTTTCTTTCAATGTTTTGAAATACATGTTCAAAATGTCCAAAATATCCAGCATCAGCATTTTGGAACAACTTCAAGTTTCATTCAGGCTTATCACTTTTCCTCCGTGAAAAAAAAAAGCATTTGTAAAATGTTGATTCTGGGCTGTACAAGAGTTGTATAAATACATAAACACACTTTGTTTTAATAGGCTGCATCACCAGCATGGCTGATTGTTGGGATGATAAGAACATGTCTGCCATGGTGCATACCAGGACAAATAAAAAAAAAAAGAAGCTTATCAAGATTCAGGGATCTCTTTTTAACTCTTTCTTGTTGCACAGTACTTTACTATTTGGTTCAGTAAGTAAGTTTTAAATGGCTGCTTCTTCTTCTTCTTCTTCTCGGTGAATTTTCTTTTTAATTTTTGCAGGATCAAATACATACATGTACCTTTCTTTGTATTGTACAATATTTTATTTGCTGGTGGTGGCCATTATGTCAGTCCGACGTACTGCTATGGATATTTTTTTAGATGGGGGCAATTGTACCTTTAGCGCCGATTCCGGCTCTAATAGCCGCCAATATCTCCCCTCCCTGTCCCAGGATGCTCTGTATGTCAAAGCTCTGATTTTACCCGCAGGATTTGCGCCACATGCCTCTCGGCCATTCAAGTTACAAAACAAGGCAGGTTCTTTCCTTTTTTCGGAGTTGGTGTGTGGGGGAGGGGGGAGGGGTGGGGGGGGGGGGTGGGGGGATTATGAGGAGTTAGGGATTTTAGTATACATGTCCTTTTAAAAAAACCTTTGCTTGAGGTTGCGTGTTGAAATCCCAACGGCTGATTTGCACAAATATATACATTTTAATTTTGATCACATCTTAATTGGTGAATATATTACCAATATAATTTATCAAGCATTTTCTGTTTCAGTTTGTAGTCGTTTTAGTCCTATTTGAATATTTATTTGTAAAACTGTTGTTGAGAGGGCACTTCATAGCACTTATGGATGGTGATTATAAGAGCTCCGCTAATTCCCCCTGCTCCTCCCGTCTGAACCATAAGAAAGGTTTTTTTGAAAACTATCGCTGGTGAGATTTCAGACAGATATTAGAAGATGCCCAAGTAATTAGTGTGAAGCTGGTAGCAGTAATTGTTGGCCTCGGGGTAGATAGAATTGCTATAGATCTTGATTGTTCCTTTTTTAATACTATTTTTTTATATATCCATCCATGCTGGATTGATTTGTTTGTGTTAAATTGTAAATTTGTATTGATGTGATAATCATCTGTACTTACATACATACATACATGTATAAAGATTAGTTTTTTTTAAATTGCATTGTTATTATTGATCCATAGATATCCAGATGAGAGTGAAGTATTTTCAGCTAATAATGTAGATGCATCTACATCTCTATCTACAAATCTATGGATTGATACAAATAACAACGGAATTCTGGAAACTAATCTTTATACAAAATCAAATTAGGTGGGGTAGCAGGTTCAAAATATCGACAACAAACATTTTTCCTAAAGTAATCAGCTCAAACTTTGTATGAACAATAAATGGAAAGTTTGTGTAGGTTATGAAATGAAGTCAGCCCTCATCACCTGAGCGTATCTCTTGTCTTGTCATCCTTGGGCTACGCCTGCCTTGCAATTGCTGAAATTAGCAGCAAGTTATACATGTCATCGTTCATCGGTGGAACGACTACTTAATCATGCCGGGGTTCACGGCAGGATAAAAGTGAGTCTGCATAAAAAGTTTCTCTCGGCGGCGAAGGATTAGTCAGAGTTTTGTCTGATAGACACAGGAACTCTATAACTTGCCCATTACACGTAAAAACCTATAGATGCACAAGTTGTTATTTAAAGAGAACCAGCACCCTGAAATAATATTCTTATATAGAAAATGAATGGTAATATTTTTAGTAGTCCATTCCACAAACAAGTTCAGAAAGATAGGTTCCCAGACAAATTATATAATTGGAAAACTCATCACTATATATATACTAAATTATGTGTTCATGGGACTATAAATTGTCTAGGACATACGCATCTTCTGTGGTTCTATTGTCTCTAAACATAGATGTGTACAATTACAAAATTGGCGCACTCGCAGACGTTTAGCGCATGATGCCCTGATGCTTAATAGTAAGTTTTGGTTAATAAGTGTAATGTTTATGAATTACACAACCCTTAACAAAGTGGTGGGCATCTAATTATTATCACACGACAGTACCAAAACATACATATTATTATTAGCCTGCGTTGTTCTTTGTGTGGTGGTCCCCTTTAAATGCTCAATTGAGGTCATTGACAAAGTTTGGCAAAAGAATTCTGAGGGGAGGGGGGATAGGAAATAGTCGAAGGTCAGGGCTGGAAATGTTCTGCATTCAGGACTTTTAGATGATTTAAATGCTGTGAACCCATTTGAATTGTTTTAAAAATGAGAATCTGGTGTATGATGTTTGAACCCATTGGAAAATTGAAATCAAATCTATTCATGAGTAGAAATTCTATAGCAACATTCCCATGAATTAGCTATTCTAGCAGGATTGTATGTAGTAGGATTTGCATGCTTTTGTGTTGATCTTCATTACACAAGAGCGCATTAGAATAGATTGAGCAAGATTTGTTTAAGATTACAGTTTTGGTCCGAACTGAAAATATAAATAAATTACTTAAGGGAGTGTAGTGACTCTATTCACCTATCACGGTCTGAATATTAGACTAACACTGATCGCTGTACACAGCTGATTCATATACCAACTCCACCAAGGAGGGGTTATCTCATCTTCTACCAGTACCAGTGAAACTTTACCTCATCTTGTTTACATTTAAGATGAAGTCATTTCCTGCCTAGCTTGGTCTTGTTTTACTTCACTGAGATAAACATCTCTTTGTCTACTGGACCTTGTGGCTTTTTACTGCATGCACTCTAGCACATGCAAGCCATGCTTTCTCACTCTCTACACTAGCTTTCATCCGAGCAACACCTATTTTAGCTCTTTCTTCTTCACCCATATGAGTCACCATTAGACTCATGATGGCCACCATGAATTGTATTTACGGGGTTACAATTCATGCCTTTTTCTTCTTCTCACCAAGGGAGAGTCCGCCGACCGACATGGGGCGTTAAATCATCAACCATTCATTTTCGTCTTCTTCGACATCATCATCCTTCTCAGCTACTGAGCCCTTCGGACCTTCATTACTTCTCCGCTCTTCATAATTTGTGTTTTATCTAACGAACACGTTTATAGCACAGCGTTTAGGCTATAGCTTCTCTCCACGGCAACACGCCGGAGATCATAGCAGCCACATCGTGCGTGCTTGTTCAACGATGGAACTGAATATTGAATATCGACCTTTTTCCACGCGCCTTCGCGTTCATCATCTTCGAACTCTTGTTCTCGACATCGTTTTCTTCACGCACGCTCGCGTTTCATCGTTTTCATCGATCATCTCTCATCTCTTCCGCGGACGCGCATTTCATTCAGGCCAACTGAACCATGGACTTTAATTAATCATCGTGCAATAGATCTTTCGGACATTTGTTTTTACTTTCAATAATGACGTCATCCAAATTCTACATCACTTGTGTGGACATTCTTTTATTCAGTCGTTGCAACTGTCTTATTTCTATTAGTGAATTTTGTATTGGGTGCTGGTGACTGCCGTATGTGTATGCTTCATCAACAACAACAACAACACATACAATCTATCACTCACCACATTTCCCCGATATATGGCTTCACTAAAGTGGTGACCCCGACGTGATTGGAGCCCGTTGCGGATATCGAGATCGACGACGACATCGACCTCGAAAATGGACTTTATCATTCGTCAACAAATTTCTTCCATACAAGTTTAACTTCTTTCTTTATTTGGACATTTCTCGCATCATCTTCACGTGTATCATCAATGTTCATCGAGTCCTACTTTTCATCCCTCGTCATCGACATCGATCGTTTCAACCTTTCAACAATCTAGGAGGAGGCTCCTGTAGTGACTCTATTCACCTATCACGGTCTGAATATTAGACTAACACTGATCGCTGTACACAGCTGATTCATATACCAACTCCACCAAGGAGGGGTTATCTCATCTTCTACCAGTACCAGTGAAACTTTACCTCATCTTGTTTACATTTAAGATGAAGTCATTTCCTGCCTAGCTTGGTCTTGTTTTACTTCACTGAGATAAACATCTCTTTGTCTACTGGACCTTGTGGCTTTTTACTGCATGCACTCTAGCACATGCAAGCCATGCTTTCTCACTCTCTACACTAGCTTTCATCCGAGCAACACCTATTTTAGCTCTTTCTTCTTCACCCATATGAGTCACCATTAGACTCATGATGGCCACCATGAATTGTATTTACGGGGTTACAATTCATGCCTTTTTCTTCTTCTCACCAAGGGAGAGTCCGCCGACCGACATGGGGCGTTAAATCATCAACCATTCATTTTCGTCTTCTTCGACATCATCATCCTTCTCAGCTACTGAGCCCTTCGGACCTTCATTACTTCTCCGCTCTTCATAATTTGTGTTTTATCTAACGAACACGTTTATAGCACAGCGTTTAGGCTATAGCTTCTCTCCACGGCAACACGCCGGAGATCATAGCAGCCACATCGTGCGTGCTTGTTCAACGATGGAACTGAATATTGAATATCGACCTTTTTCCACGCGCCTTCGCGTTCATCATCTTCGAACTCTTGTTCTCGACATCGTTTTCTTCACGCACGCTCGCGTTTCATCGTTTTCATCGATCATCTCTCATCTCTTCCGCGGACGCGCATTTCATTCAGGCCAACTGAACCATGGACTTTAATTAATCATCGTGCAATAGATCTTTCGGACATTTGTTTTTACTTTCAATAATGACGTCATCCAAATTCTACATCACTTGTGTGGACATTCTTTTATTCAGTCGTTGCAACTGTCTTATTTCTATTAGTGAATTTTGTATTGGGTGCTGGTGACTGCCGTATGTGTATGCTTCATCAACAACAACAACAACACATACAATCTATCACTCACCACATTTCCCCGATATATGGCTTCACTAAAGGAGGAACAAGAGAGTGAGTTGGAGAGTGAGGGGTATAGACACAGAATTACAAAATACAATGAGAATCATTCTAAAGAGAAATATAAATTATGGAGAGAAATAGAGAAAATAGAAATAGAATTATAGAGAGAAATAAAGAAGAAAGAGAGAAGAAAGTGAAGAGAGAGAGAGGGTAAGGCTTTTTGAAAAAATAGGTCATGGCATGCCAATGTAGGGGTTGACAGCCAAGAGGGGCAAGAGAGGGGGTTATGAAAGTATCAAGTCCATGGGAGAGACACATAAATTGAGCACAGACAGGTGTATTTGGAACCTACTGAAGGGTGCAGGGGTGGGGGGGGGGGGGGGGGTTAGGAGGGTCGTGGATTAGAGGATTTGAGGATGGGGATCACTTGGGGAAACTAATTACAATGGAGAACAGATGGATGGCTGCTCTTGTGGATAGGTGGATGGGGGTTGGGGTGTGTTAGTGGTAGGGGGTAGTGGATAAGAGTCTTGAGGATGAGGTTGAGGGGGGGAGGACCACTGTGGGGGGAAACTAATTACAATGG
>JBAMJV010004562.1:37500-76797 GCA_037951105.1 Echinarachnius parma | reverse complement strand
GGTAGTTACAATACTTGGACACTTACAACAATTGGAAAAGTTGTATGAAAAAGGGCCGGTTTGGAACCCGAGCCCCTCCAGATTTCTAGACCGGTGCTCTAAAACACTGACCTAGAAAGTTCATTGATCATTGTTGATAGCGGTCCCTTTCCTCTGCTCGTGCATGTCAGAAGCAAGTAGTATGTACACTTGGCACAAACCTAGTCAACGTGGTCAATGGCCTCTATGTTTAAAGGGACTTAGTAACATTGTCCAAATCCTCAAAATATTTTTTCATTCTAGCGGTTCCCTCATACCTTGTTGTATTCGTATTAATAATAAAATCATGGGACCGGTTTCGGTTTTTCAAATTTCCCTTTCGTTACAAAGATATGTACGATCAAAGTATTCAGATAAGAAAAACTCCGGGCGAGTTTTTCTTCTGTGTACAAAGTGAGTGCAGTGAGTTATTGAATATCACTTTGCATTTTCGCTCATTACTTGGCCATGCAATGTCCATTTGACTTGAAATTTTCACACAATACCCTGTGGACATATGAGATAACAATAATATACATTGCATCAACCATTCATCACTTTTTGCACATGTCAACAAAGTTACTAGATCCCTTTAACCCATTGCCTATGGGAACCTGGTGGGTCCTGTGTTAATTATATGGGGAATACAAGTTCTAGTAGGATACAGGTCAAGAATACAAACAAGTTTGGGTGAAAACTATTAAGATATGAATTATGAAGATAAATAAGAATTAGAATGAGAAGTTTAAATACCCGTACGACTTACCTCGCATGCGAATCACTAGTTCTGTTGGTTTCTTTGTTGTAATCTTCGCCCATATATTATCCAAAACTGTTTGCCATGATATTTCCACAGAATATCATTAAGCAAGCATTATAATGTTCTGCTTGTAAACAAATTAAGTTAACCCTTTAACGGATTAACCTTATATTGATACTTGTACATTGTTGTGATAACTCAAATGTCAAAATAAACCAATATATACTTGATATATCAGATTCGGTTGCACCTAGATATCCAGAAAACATAATTTTGCCAATCAACAGCACGTTATACTCCAATCGGGAATTCTTGGAAATTTAACATAGCAAATTTAATTTCCATAGATATAATTCAAAATGCCTCCAAGCAATGGCAATATTTGAAAACAATCGAGCATAACTTATTATGTCTACCGCAACAATTTCGATAAAACAACAGATATAAGCATTGCTAACTCATTGCCCGCAGGAACGTGGTGGGTTCTGCATTAACTATATAGAGATTGCAAAATGTAATAGAGAACATGTTAAGCCATTTATGGTGTGCTGAATGCACCGCCGACTGGAGTGCGCGTAAAATGCAATTTATTTACAAAAATCGTCTCGTTTTCAACGGGTTAAGCTAGCGCCATTCTGCCGCTTCAAGAGAGAAATCACTTGACTCAGATAAAAACAGTGTGTTAACACGTTTCCACTAAGTCTTTACTTTTGTCCATAGCTTAGATATAGCTACAATAATGCTTGGTCTACACTGGGTTAAACAACACGAAATCGTGCGACACGACATGAATTAAGTCCAATTCGTTTGACTCGTGCGCTGTTTGTCTTAATTTTCCCTTGGCCTACATAAATACCCTTGAACTTGGCCCGTCAATTTACGCAAATGAAATTTGGTAAAAAATTGCGATTTCCCCCTTTTTTCAGTCAACCTTCGCCACCATGTTCCTGTATTGATCGCATGCCACGTTCATTCAAGCAGGTCATGCCAGTATATGGTTGTCCTATTTCATGTGAATGGTGGAAGACGTGCATGGATGAAAATGCACAGTTATGTTAATTCTTCGGAATAATGTGTCAATGTAAGAAAATTATCATATGAGTTAAGGCATTAAGAATAAATTAACATTCTGAATACCTAATAAACATGATCCTCTCGACCTACTTCTGTGGGGAATTTTCTACACGAATAGATTAACCCATATTCATCTAGACACGTGTACAGTGGTAAGAAGTCGTGTCCATGTATACCATTCATTCAATATTTGTATGCTATGTTAATTTAAGAAGACATTACATAATAATGTGATTAGAGTCTCGGAAACTAGCACTCGGAGTGTAACATTTTATAAAGTGAATAGCGAATAATATCGTGAGTCTAGGGTAGATAAAAAAAAAACTACTCTCAGTTTTTTTATATTTTATGTTACCTTCATTTTTAAAAATCTATTGCTTACTGAAATATAGGTTCAATTTCTAAAAAAAAATGGGAAATTCAAAGCCTACACACAACGGGTTAACCCTCCAAAATTTAATTTAATTGAAAGATTCAACTTTGCCAAGTTCCTCTTCCGACAAGTTTACAAGAATAGTTAAATCTTCCAAAATAATGATCGAACATGAATAGAAGCTTGGTATAAGATTGCCACATGCATATACAAATTAATTGCATACTTAAAGGAAGACATCAATACGTTTATATAATACTCTAAGAGTAATGCGATTTAAGACAACCATAGCATAACGAGGGTTACATTTTAAAACCAGAATAACAAACAAATATCGCGAAATCAATGGTAGATATGAATGTACTACATTCAGCCCTTCGCGAACCCATTGATTACTAAAGCTTACTGTAGTTTTCCGTGTTTAACCGTTTCGGGGGATTTCAAGGCCTAGCACACGACGGGTAAATCACATTACCAATTGATATATATTTTGTTTAATTTGCAATAATATGTTTGTTCACGTTTATTCATTTGCATTATGTATATTGACATTATTTCAATGTTTGCACATTATATATTGTGTTTACTTTGGAGGTATCATCCGTCCCCCTCCACCTTTCATCCGCAATTTAGCTGAAGTCATTCCCCTCAGGCACTGACCTTACCAGGGTCTAACTAGCCGCTAGACAAAGGGGATGGGCCATGGGCGTACATGCTCATTTTGTTGCTGGCGTGGCGGGAGGGCGGGGGGGGGGGGGGGGAGGTGCTGGGGTCTTTTACCCGAATATTATCATCTGATGGATAGTATATGTATTATATCGTCTGGCAAGCAAAAAAGGAAACAACAAATACAAACAAACAAACAAACAAGATCTTCACGTATCATTCGAAAAATGATGTGAATTTTATAATCTTTGCCACAATATCAAAGAATTTTGCCCAAATATGAGTTTCCCGAACATGACATATCCTAAACATGGTTTTGCCCCGAATTCGAGAGACATTCCCCCCACCCCCACCACCCCAACCCTCCCCACCCTCTCTCGATAGTGTACCCATTTACTATCTCGGCGTCTTTTTTCTTTCGCTGAAATAGACCAATACCTCTAACATCGACTCGAAGATTAAGTCGAGATCACATTGTATGTGTAACATCGACGAGTATATTATGTCCAAACTTTCGAAGTTCGTGTCACGTACCCTTCTCCGTTCACCCTTCTATGCTAAACCCTTTCATAACGAATCATGCATTTACTCTGTTTGAACGTTTATACCTAGAATTTAACGGGTTAATAATGCCTTATACAGTAACTTTTTAGAAGCGCGCCCATTGAATCAGTAATGGTACCACGCGCCATCGATATTTAATGGCGAAAACCTGGTATGCATGTTCACCAATCAGGCTCGGGTCTCCTTCATTATTCCAGCATCCTGGTTTCATTTTCAAAAAGTAATTTGCGTGTGTTTTTTGTTTGTTATAAAGGGGTTAGGGTTTAATGGTAGATTCCCACGAAAATAGACTCATTATATAGGTCTATCCAGCACGAATTACATACCAGTGAGACACACCGGATTCATCGATTTAAAAGCAATCAACGGATTTGGGAAAAATTGATACTTAGATGGAATTCTCATTGATTTGTTGAAATATCGACTCTTGTTTAATCTGTTCAATATATCAAGTTATCTTGATTCTATCCGAGTTTTACATTACGGGAGTATATACAGCGAATCAGCGATACACGATTTCCCCTACAATGACAATTCATTTAGTGTCTCCTTGACATCACTTATTTCAAATTGTATTTTCTAATCGATCGCTTCCTTCTCTAATGTTTAAGAAAACAAAAAATTATGATATATTTTTGTAAACGTTTGACTTCAATGAATGCATTACTTGTAAGTAAGCTAGCACAGTAGCCACGTTGTTTCATGTAGTATTGTTCTGTAATATCGACATCTAATTATTTTACTTCTCGAGATATAAAAATAAATATTCAAAATATATAAATAGACAAATATACTTAATAAAGAGGAACATGACTGTCCTACAGACAATGACAACATTTATTGACGCAATATTGAGAAAAAAAAAACATAATAACAATTTCTCACCGTCTTCGCGATTTCTTTTTTTTTTTATTGCGTTAGGTTTTCCTTATAATAGCAAAAAATAATAATAAAATAATCTTTCTTTAACGTTATCCATTCAATCAAAAAGATCAAAACAAGAGATATGGACGGTTAAAAACAAACAAGTATAGCGCACATTCCTTCTAGGACATGGCCGGGCTTTTTTTTTTTTAATCTATTAAAAGAAAACAAACTTACGCCACTCAATGTTCTAATTTCCTTCAATTTCCTTCGAAATAATCCATAATAGTCTTTCCCAAAATGTCAACCACATGTTGTGTTGGCGCGATATGAAAATACCCAAAAGGGACAATGTTTGCTTTTTTTACGAAATAAGTATTGGATCATTGTCGCGAGAAGGTGTGGCACATGTGTTATTCGGTCTCCAAATTCAATTATTTCTGCTCGAAAGTGTAACATTTCAATCAATTACGGGGTGGTGGCGGGACACTGCCCGCCGGTAATTGGTTGCTCTTCTCCTAGTTTTAGTCAAACTTGCTTTATCATTTCAAGTCTATCTCTATCTCTATCTCTATCTCTATCTCTATTCAAAGACAACATTTGTATACAATGACCAACATGATGGCGGTTGCATTACTGTAGATCATGATTTCAAAACTGGCATTTATAAAATGTTGCTTAAAACTTCTCATAAATATACATCATCGTCTTTGAAAACGATTATGTAGTAATAATCATAAACATGATATCGATAATAGCCCATGTAAGAATATGTCAATGGTGCATGTAATTATACATGAACATTTTATTTCGATGATTTGGAAACGGATAAATAAATATGGAGATGTTTAATTTCAAAAGTTGTATAATAGGAAGAACTTAAAGGAAGTCTTTATCATATTAATCAGGGGTGTGGCCAGACAGACTATGGGGGGGGGGGGGGGGGCACGCGAATAAAGAGGGGCACGCTCTTTGTATCTCTTTATTTTGTGAAGGATTTCCCCCTTATCTTGTGCTTATGTTTTGTGTCAAATTATTGGGAGCGCTACACCACAGGTTTATTCCGTAAGTAAAGATTGTCCTATCTTCTTTGTTTTTGTTATGACATTAAACGTGTTTATATAGAAATATTTAAGGGTTTCAGGACTTATAACAAAAAAAGGTGTGGTTTACCGTCCACTTAAAGGGATAGTTGAGTTTTGGTAGAGAGGGCGCTAGACTACTTTTTTTTTGTGAGTTAATGAAAAAACTGAGTGTACAATTTGAAAGAGCATAATATTAAAATAATAAAATCATCTTTGTTTGATCAAAATCGGTTCAGAGATGGCTGAAATATCCATAAATATAACAATTTGTAATAAAGCTGGGGCCCCAGGTTTATTAGAGAATTTTGAACCAGCCGTTAAAAATTCAAACAAATTCTTCCTCTTTTCAAAAAGTTACAAAATAGGTATTTAAATAGTTGTTGGTTATTTCTCTATCTAATCACTATTTCAACAAAACATCACATGCATTATTTTTATTCAAAATGGTTGAAACCAATGAGTGTTTAGAGAGCGCCCCTCTTACGTTTTAACGGCTCTTTTTGAATGATAACATGATCTTTACTACGTCATTTGTAATTTTGTGTTCCTTTCTAGTTATAACTATTAGTTTGTAATGTAATGATGCAGGTTTTGGTTACTAAAATTCAGTTTCACCAAAACTGTACTCTCCTTACCAAAACTCAACTATCCCTTTAATGATAGGTCTTAACTTATTCCTGTCGTATACATGTGTGTTTTTTTTTATGGTATACTGTAATTCCCCTTGCTTACTAAAGATACATGCAATGACTTCAATAAAATGATTCGTTTTCCTTCATAAAGGTCGACGCACCTCATAGTTCCACGTGTCTGTGTGATGAATGATAGATATGCATTGGGGGTTAAACCCGTTCCCACATAACCACTTGAAGGCACGATAGCGCGGGTAAATAGACACAAATCTGACGTCTTGCTTATAATATTTGCTGGCTAACAGGCAACCAAACATGCACTAGCCATGTCCCAGAGACTTTTCCCTTTATAGAAGAAACTCATCAGTAATCACCCGGGAGATATATATGTATACTCCAGTCATTTCGCCCCCCCCCCCCCCCCAGGCCACCCTCCATCTATTTTGCACCCAATCTCCTTGAGATGTTACCATTGTGTTATCCGCTTAGACCTGGGGTTGTAGGTTTGGATAAGAATTATGAGGATCTTATGGGTTAAAGGTATCTAGTAACTTTGTTAAAAAGGCGCAAAAAGTTAACCATTCATCACTGTGATGAATGGTTAATACAATGTGTAATGTTGTGATCCGCCGAGTCCACTGAGTAATGTGTGAACATTTCACGTTAAATGGATGTTACATGGCTGAGTAATGAGCGAAAATGCAAAGTGATATTCACTAACTCATTGCACTAAAATAATTTATACGGTAATGATCATCCAGTGGATAGTTAACAATCTAAACACTTCTATCGTAAATATCTTTTTAACAAAAGGGACATTCAAAAAATAAAATTGTCCCATGATTGTATTGTTATAAATACAAACACAACAAGATATAGGAGAACCGCTAGAGTTCCAAGTAAGTTTTGAGGATTTGGACAATGTTACTAGATCCCTTTAAGATGGGAAGACGAATTAACATGTTCCAATCTAGCTCTATAGAGTAAATTCAGGAACCACCACGTTCCAGACAACAGGTTAAAAGGCATTATAAGCAATGGTGACAACTTATCGGCAAATAAGGATTGAGGAGGGAATGGTGCAGAATAAGGGAAAGGAACAGATAAAGGAATGGAGGAAGGTAGTATATTACTGGTGTCCAACTGTTAGATGAGATACAGCGACATAAAACATGTCAGGAAAACAGAGAGAATGGGTAATGAAAAGAGAGTAAGTATTATATAATAAAGTACACAATAAGTAAGGAAGTTGTTATAATACGAAAATTATGATTTTGAGCAGACCAACGACATGATCAGAGAACAATGTATCCAGAAAATGGTAACACTATTATTTGTTCAAACTTAATTTGTATTTATTATCTCCTGGCATATCATTGTAACCATTGTCTAGCCTACAACGATGTTCTTTACAGTGTTTTTTTGCTGACATCATTGTTTTGATGTATATATTGCCTTATTACTTAGCGATTGTACACCTTCAATAGCGTAGCATAACAAATAATAATGATGTGAGAGAGAAACGATGGAACAAAATGTGAGCTGCATTTTGATGGAAAAAATGGATTTCGCTGATGACACTAAGTAACCTGTGGCGTAGCGTGGTTAGACTTTTTTGTGGGGTCATGCGAATTATTGGGGGCAAATTATATGTATTTCTTTATTGTGTACAGGCTTTTCCCATTAATCTTGTATTGTTATATAAGTTTATTGAAAAGGATTGCACGTTCCCCTATGCCCACGCGTTACGCCTCTGTCTCGGCATAATAGGCACGATAGACTTTCAGGCTTAAGGAGCAATCTGAATATCCAATCACTTATTCCCCCCGAAGCGGGTTGGCATCTTTAATTCACCGATTCGCAGACCCCAGGGCAGGACTGTATATTTATAACTAAACGCCGCCCACTAACCCCCTTTTTCAATTCATCATGATCAGAATCGATTCCATAAATATTGCATGACTGTGTATTATTTTATAATAACATATGTCCAACCAGCCTATCGATCATGCGAAGGAAATACAATGTAGACATTCAGCCCCGTGCACACAACGGGCCGTATGCATAAAAAGAAGCAATTGATTGTGCTAGCCTTTTGCTTGAATCGGTATGCATACAAACAAGCAATTGATTGCAAGCAAAACCATTTGCTTACAAGCACAAGCAATTGCTTACTGCTCGTAAGCAATTGCTTACTAAACAACAAATTGCTTAAAATCGTATGCAGAAAACGAACCTTTTACTTGTCTTGATAAGCAATTGCTTGCGTTTTTTTCAAGCACCTCCAGACCAGCTTGAGCTCTTGCTTACTCAGGGCATTCGCGTTTAAGGATAAAATTTGCATACCGTTTCATGATGATTACAAGCTCCTTATTCCAGAGGTTATGTTGTGATTTCATATTTAATCAAATTCCTGTTATTTTAGACTTTTTACGGCAATTTTTGTCCATCGATCTGCACAGAAACCCCCCTGATGCCCTGTGCTGTTTCCCCCCTATTTGCGTAAGAAAAAATACTGCTGCCAGGTCGGGCACGAAGCGTTGTTGTCCTGCAGTGCGATGTTCGCACAACCGTAACGATCCTTTGTCCCACACGTAAGCAATTGCTTAGGAAGTGCAAGCAAAAGGTTTCAGCACAAGCAAAAGCTTGTGCATATGAATTCAAGCAATTGCTTGAACTTGATCTTTTGCTTGACAAGCTCTTGCTTGTGCTTTAAGCAATTGCTTATAAGCAATTGCTACATTTTATGCATACGGCCCATTGTTGATGAATAATACACAAACAGTCACCAACAATGCAATGTGTATAATATACCCCACCCAATTTCCGCCGCATAAAGCTGCGTTGACACAAACCCTATCTACAGAGTCAGAATCATCAACCGATTATGACCTCATTTTTAGACGATAATATTATTAAGGAATTAAAAGCTAGCAATAGTATGTATTATTTCATTCACGTTCAAATAAGTTGTAGACTAGTAGTCCTCATGCAGTTAATGCAGTGCCTACAGGGATCCCGTAGGCAATGTGTTGACGAGATCGTCACAGTGTATTCATAATTGTTATCCACACTGTCGAGAACAGTGTGTTCACACTCTGACGCACGCGTTCCGGTATGGTTTAGCTCCGGCACCGATCGGTCACTGCCGGATTTGGTGTGACCGCTTTGTACAAAATAATGATTGTTCCAATCCATTCTCGGTCGTAAGATGGATCATCCGTGGTTGGCCGCAAATTGATATCGTCACCAATCGGACATGTCGGATAACCTCGAGTAACGGATTATCCCAGAGCTTTACAGGGGTGAGATCTCGCAGTCCAGAAGTTTAATCATTACCCACCTAAGGGCAAATAGGAAATCAATTTGTCTAATCGCCTCCGGGGTTTTTTTTCTCGACAAACCCACATCTCCACCCTTCTATCTCATAATATTTACGACATCATTATTTCCAAACGTTTCTAGTATACCCGGCAGGCCTATACAGGGTGGCCCCCAAAAAACGGAACGGGGCACTTCCCAAATTATAGTAACAAATGTATTATGTCCATCGGATAGAGCGTCTTTTCAAATGAACAACGATACCAAGAACAGTCAATTTGGTCGTGTAGTTTTTGTTTAAGGGCGCTGTGAGTTACACCATGTCAGATTCTCTTTTTTGTAAATTTGTATTGAGCCAGCGCTTGATGAATCGCACGAACCGCCGTTCATAGCGTTGAGCATCGCGCACTATTGTTAGTGTGCACTCAGCCGTGTGCCGAGAGAATGGGCAAGGTAGTTGAATGGTATTACGGGCAAGGAGTGCGGTTAAACTGGCATTGACTAGGTCGAAATCGACATAAATCGGCACCTGACATGGTCTCACTCACTGGGTCCTTAAACAAAAACGACCTAACCGAAATTACTGTTCTTGGTATCGTTTTTCATTGGAAAGGACACCCTATCCGATGAACATAAACATTGTGGTATTATATTTTGGGAAGTGCCCCGTTCCGTTTTTTTTGGGCCACCCTGTATAGAGATAATGTCGAGGACTCTATTTGTGCCTAAGACGATGTTTTGGTGGCGTCTGATGATGTTGTTGTTGTCCCTGTTGACCTCCATATTGTCTGGTCTCTTGTTTACGCATGGTTGGTGATAACCCGGAGGCGCTGGATCTAAGTATTAAATGCACTGTCCGCATTTCCCAATGTATATCCGTTAATTGTTTCTTAACCTAGTTTCGTTATCCAAAAACTAATTCATCACCAGCAAAATATGTCCATTAATAAATGGGGGATCTAGTCAGGGTACTTCTTTTTATTTTCAATTGAGAGTACAAGGGACTTTGTAACATTGTTAAATTGTATCAACTTATGCGATCAAGAAAAGTATCTATACGTGCATATTATACAAGCTTTAGAACATTTAATTGCAAACAGAACAGCTAAGGCGAAAGTTTTTATAACGGAAATGAAAAGAAATACAATTAAAGAAAGAAAAGAAAATAACGCGCCAGTGGTTTGAAGGAGTGTTACACGCAACCTTTTCATGCAAAATAATTACATCTAAATGAATTGTTATGAGGTGTACAATTTGCGCACAAGTTTTGTCGTGGTGTCATTTGTTAAAAATGCCCATCATTCCTTTAACATCTGAACAAGACAGTCATCATTATTGAATTTAAAGCATGTTAAACATCATGTTGAGACTAATTGAAAGCCACGAATGTGCTGGGACTGCAGCGGGGGTCGTGTAGTTGAAGGTAAAAGGAGACGTTGATGTTGTCGCGTAATTAGAGCAAGGTATAGATTCCGTTGTGTCTGAGTCAATTTTGTTTTCATAGAGACCTAAATATGACGCATATATAGGACGTATTAATCGTCATTCATAGCAGCCAGCACGAATACAATTAGCTTTGTGTGTCGATGTGTATTGGGAGGGGTTAGAGCTGGAAGTTAATTGAATTGAAACGCTCAATTTCAGGAAGTGAAAAGTCATGTCGGAAGTGGATTAAACTGTTTAATTGACCTGAAATAATTTGCTACTACGTGATCATTAAAACCGGAGGTCGTTTATGATTGAATGCAAGAGTCTGTATGTAGTACTTTGAATAATTTAATTTTGACTGACCAATACAATTACGGGGGCCAGGAATTAGCTTCGACCATTAAACAGAGGAAAGTATTTTCATTCGCCTCCGTGAACGCAGGGGTACTCTGCAAACGAAATGAGGTACCTGTTAGTGCTGTTTTATCTCTACATGAATCAATACATTATAAGATGATTGTGTTACTTATAGATGATGTCATTGTTTGTAAGGTTATGTTTGATTGCATAAAGGTTTATTATAACACGCCCCATACATGCCATACTGTGTGTATTGTTTCATTAATCATCGGCACATATAGTTAGTTGAATTGGATCGGTCTCGTATGCACCTTTCCAATAGGCCGTTCATAGGCCTATACGATACGGATATGCAAGATATGCCTATAGGATATTGAATACAGTCAGGGTGAAGGGTACAGTCACACAATACTCCACCTCAACTTTATCGATCCACTCGTATAATTATATTCCCGCTGGGGACAATCGTTCAACAGTACTTAGTTAAAACAAAGTAGAGTATATAAACCATATGAATTGAGGGAATACTATATATTACTCCAATTCCTCGATTCATAATGATTGATTTCACTTTCTCCTTTATTTGACTCTCTGCACCTCCCTCGATCCTGGCTTGGAGGATGACCTTCCGAGGTAAATAAAGAAGATGCATAAAAGAGACCAATCAATAATAAAATGCCTCCTCACAAGCACTGGACGATGAACTGTAAGATGCGAAGGTTATAGACTGGTCGCTTTTCTACTGCGTCCGTCTAATCGAAAATCGAGAGATGGTTCTATGCGCAACAATTCAATAGTATTATATTTTATTATGCTAGCGCTGTAGCTAGAAATAACGTTTATTTACAGCAGGTGGTTCCTACAATGTGTTTGTTTACTTTCATTAATGTCTTTCATGTCATATTGCTACAAAGTATTCATTGCATTCCTTGAAAATATTGTGCATTAATACAATTGAAACGTGTACGAAATGCTAAAATATTCGACAGTTTTACACAAACCTTACCGATGACATCATACTGTTTTGATTTGGACGTATAGTACCACCAAACATCCCCAAACTCTGTATATACGCATCCAATCACTTATCCTTTAAACAGAATGATGATATGTATCAGCATAAAAACAACGTGGACATTATCACGTGGGACTAGCGTAACATTCAAAGCACCTTTATCTTCATAATGCACAGTCTGGCCTACGCTACACAGTTATTCATTTGCCAAAGTGATGACATCCATGTCTGTAGTAGCGTAGTAGCTAGCCATCCCCACCCCCACCCACCCCTCTCTAGCCAATTACATATAAAGAGTCAAAACAGGCCGAGGTAGGGGAGGGGGAGGGGTATAGGCTCTCTCTCTCATAAGAGGACGAACTGAACCAGACTTCTAGAGGATCAGGGCGGAAACTCGTCTTCCAAGGAGGGAATGGCTACTAACACCCCCCCCCCCCTTCCCCACCCCACCCCACCCCTCAGCCATTGCCCCTCCGAGCTATCCCCAGTGTTTCAAGAAGCACCCTCTGTCTATATTTAGTGTCCTTGTTTTCACTGCGCAAAGGGCTATGTACTTTTTCTTCACCCACCTTAGTTAGCACGACGTGAGCCCCAACGGGGGTAGCAAGGACCAAACAAAAATGGTGACTGAATGGGTGAGGGACTCAGTCTTGTATATGCCCCCCTCCCGCCTCCCGCCCAAATAAAATGGTGCTGTGCATTTTCTTGCAAGGTATTGAATTCCCTTTATAGGTAAACATGTGTTTCCAACCGTGGGTTAGCAGTAACTCAGAGGGGGTTGCAGAGTCACGGTTTTAATAGAAAGGGGGTTGGTGGATTACCCCTTGACTCCCCTCTTTATCTAGGCCCTACGATATGAGTTTGAGGTTGAAGGCCACGGAGGTATCGATTGTTGAGCACGTTCAAGCAGCTTCGAGTTCTCTCCTCCAACTCGACCCTGCCTCGATCTTTAATCACACCTCCTTGTAGTCCTATATATCTCTCTAGTTCTCTCTCACGCACTCCCATTCCCCTGTCTCTTGCATCGTGTTTATTCTATTTACCTATTTGTATTCCTCATCCTCCCTCAATCCCCCCCCCCCCCATCTGTCTTCCTATACATCTATCCGTATATACATTCTCTCTGGCTCTCTGCTCCCCTCCCCTCCTCCTCCCTACTTCTCTCTCACCTCTTCCGTCACATCATTCCCCTCTTTCCCCCTCTCCCCCTCTGTAGCTCTCTCCCGCTATCCAACTTCTTCAGTATTATTTAATATCACTATGATCAAATGATATCGAATTAGGAATATGGTCAGTCTGCATAATTGTAGGCCTTTATCCTCTATAAACAGAGCGTTAAGCGAACCAACGGTTTA
Organism: Echinarachnius parma; assembly: GCA_037951105.1. NCBI lineage: Eukaryota > Metazoa > Echinodermata > Echinoidea > Clypeasteroida > Echinarachniidae > Echinarachnius > Echinarachnius parma. The sequence continues at coordinate 63,282 of JBAMJV010004562.1, read as the reverse complement.
ATCATAATCTTAAAAAACCCGCCATGTCTGAAGCTGCTAGTGCATTATTATAAAAGTCTTCTCTCTGAGTGGCATACACGACTGGTTAAAGAATAGTCGTGCTTAGAGTCTGGGATGTTCCTGTGATAGTCGCCTTTGCCAGTCATTTTTACCAGTTCGATGTCTAAAATAATGTCCGTGGTGTAAACAACCTGTAAATAAATGGACAATGACAGTATAAAAACAATACCATGCACAACACGTGAAATATGTAAGATGAAGATTTCAGTTCATGATGACCATTATACAGACCACGAAGTGACCAAAAGTGTAATTCGTTAGCAAAATAGTGAACATATTATAAACAAATTGGTAGCGATAAACATCGACCCCATCGCACCTTGGAAAATGCTGTTACAGAAAATGACTACATTTAGTAATCTACGGTAGATATAAACTTAGTATCATTATAAAGTGGTGCTATTTCGATTTATATTAGACATTACAACATTTCTCTTGGCATTACTTATAACTTCAACATACCTGCACATTTTCAACTCCACGGGGAGCAATCTAGCTATGCTACGTTATTCCGAATTATGTTCCAGTGTAGACAATTGACTATGTATATATCTGTGCCACCATTACGTAGATGCAATGAACTTCGAACATTATATTATGAAAATATAGAAACACCATGAGTTTCATGAAATTGTCTGGTTATATTGTGTTGGAGGTCGATATTTTACTGCATTTAATGAAAAACATCTCTTGTAAAAATAAAAAAAAAGCATTTTCTTTGCGTCCATAAATCCAATAGATGTACGAAAGCATACCTTTGACATTATTTGTTCACTTGTACCTCTTGAAACAAAAGTACAGATAATCCAATTGAAAAGGGCATTGCAAGCAGCCACTAGTAGCTGCGAATTTAGTATGTGTATTTCACTCTTGACTCAAAACAAACATATATCATAGTTTGTTCAAGACATCAACTAAAAATAAAGGCATATATAGATATACATGATGAACCTCTAGTTGATTCCACACATATATTATAAATCCCCATTTCGTATCCACACATGTATTTTGAATATCATACTCGATTCATAGCGTCTGTTCCCATGCACTGCCGACCCGTATAAAGCATATCGCTTTCATTCGTCGTGGACTCTCGATGATATCCCCCAAATCCTCCCATCCTGTATTGTCATTCTCCGAATTGATTTACAGCTTTAACCCCGAGCTCAACATCGGCAATCATAAATCTCGGAGCGGAGATCGAGCGGGCCGATGAATTGCATTCCGCTTGCCGTTCGCAGCACCCTTCAATCATCACGATATCAACTATCGGGACGCTTGACAAAAATTACGAGGCACCGTATTTTTATTCTCGTCCAAAGATTCCGTAAAGTTAAAGATAACGTTAAAAAAATCCTTTCTGTACAACAATGTGCGGCTGTGCACAATATGCGGCGCCTTTCGCCGATTTTATTAGCCATATAGACCAAATTAGGAATGCTACAGAAGGGAGCTAGTCTTCTGGTAGCTGTGTGAATTTAACGTCCTTCTCCATTCAATACATACCAACAGCCCGACAAGAAGCCTTTAATAAGTGTGGCCTGACCAGGGATCGAAAACTAAACACCATGAACAAGAAACGGCTGCATGTCCTAACCACTAACTCACATGTCTAATGTCCGGATGGGGTCATACCCTACTTACTTTAATACGGAACAAAGCTCTGACGTATTAATTGACAATAATATCCATGTGCCCAAATACCATCCATACTTAGTCTACAGCTTTATGTCAAGTTGTTTGTTTTTTAGGAGTATTACGCCCTTGACATTTTGTTATGTGTGTATGTTTGTACGAAATGTGTATCTGGAGCAGTCCTGCAATGCCTACCACCAGATTGTGTTGGCTACTGTGACTAAACGCTCTCATCATCAAGCTTGGCTGATTTTGAACAGCCCTAGGCTTATATAATTACCAAACATTCCATGTGTTATGCTGTATGCCTGTCTGTTTGACATGAACATGTAACTTCCAGACATATCTGCAAGATCCGAGCTGTGCAACTATTCTCTGCAGCTAGTATCTTATATAAAGTTTGTGACTGTGTCTGTATGTTGGTCCGTCAGCCTATGTATACCATTGTCCGTCTGTCTGTCTGTCTGTCTGTCTGTCTGTCTTTCTTTCTATTTAAACGCTAGCATCTCAACTGTTTTTAAACAGCTCTACCTGTTTTCGTCCATTTTCAGGAATATGTACCTGGCGCAGACCTTCCCACCCGATCACGAAGTCGGTTATAAAGAGGCGGTCATGGAGGAGGTCGTCGACGAGGACGACGGCGTCAACGCCGATGCCAATTCGAAGTTGGACGAGTATGAGAAGGAGGAGCAGGCCCGAGCCAACATCTCCCGGATCCTCAACGAACTCGTGGATGGGTACGACAAGAACCTCAGGCCCAATATGGGAGGTGCGTATTAATAATCCGTAACCATGGCAACTTTGCTTGACAAGAATTGTGTTTATTTGAACATAATGAGAACATGACTTCACTCGAGCCCTGCTCCGTGCAGATGTTGTATTTGTGGTTAAATGTCCTAATCATTTTAACTACTATTTCATCTTCCATTCAACATCGAGTATCACATAGGTTTCCATAGCAGTTACACTTGCAACATCTATTCTTCTTCTTCCTCTTCCAAATTCAGTACATTCCTGATTGCTAGACCAGTGCTCAAACCGCTGAGCTACACAGCGCTCATTTCATGTTGATGGCGGTACTTCCCAGAAACCCTTCCAAATGCTCCCGCTGGTCAGAAGCTTTACAATATGTCACAAAACAGAGGTTTTAAAATAGTCGACTTAGGAAATTAGCAAACGAGCTAATGATCAAACGGATTGATGCAGATTTGCATTATTCATTTAAAACTAGGGAAACTCTTTCAATGGTTGTAACTGTCCAATTATTGTAACTAATATGTAAATAGCCAATTAACATTGAGGTTTTTAGCTTTTGCCATGGAAGTTACACTTACTAGTATTGGACAATTACAACAATTGGAAAAAGTGTTGTGCACGGGGGCCCAAGAATAAATCATTTAAATGGAAATGAGCAAAGAAATTGCGCATCACTGGGAATGGAATCCGTCTAAATGTTCTTTGCATAACATTGGATTTAAAGGGAAATAATTTGGTTGCTTCCAATTAATGAATAAGATGAACTATCCATGGAAATTTGAGCAAAGTCGCCAAAGAAGTGAGTAACTTATTTGAAAAAACCAACTTACTATATTACGTAATAGCCTGGTGTAAAGTACATCCCAAGTACACCACGCAACTTTGCTTATGCTCTGCAAATGCGTTAAGGCGTTAAGGCTACGTAAGAAATTTCAAGGAAAATCTAGGGAAAACACTCGAAACGAACGTACTCAAATTACTAATCGATGCAGGAAACGCAAGGCATGAGCAGGAAGGAGATGAAGTGGAAGAGAAAGAATCAGCAGAGATGAAAAAAAAAGATCAGAAGAGAAACAAATATTAAAGGGGTAGTACAATTTTGGTAAGGCTGAACTTTAGTAACCAAACCTGGACAGTAACATTATAAACTAATAGTTATTACTCCACCATGCTCGAAAGGTATACAAAATTACAAACGACTAAGTAAAAAGCCTGTTATCATTCAAAAAGAGCCATTAAAACACAAGAGGGCGCTTTCTAAAAAGGCATTGGTTTCAACCATTTTTCATACAAAATAATGCATGTGATGTTCTATTGAAATACTGATAAAGTAGATAGATCATCAACAACTATTTAAAAAACGCTTTTGAACATTTTTGAAAAAGTGTAAGCATTTTTTTAATTTTTTGAAAAAATCATCTAATTATTTGGGCCCCAAATAATTATAAGATCAAATATATGTATTGATATTTCAGCCGTTTCTGGACCGATTTTGACCAAATAAAGTTTATTCTGCCATTAAAATTGCATGTTCTCTCAAATTCGACACTCAGTTTTTCATTATCTCACAAACAAATTGTGACGTGCAGCGCCCTCTCTACCAAAACTAAACTAAACTACCCTTTAAGAAGAGAACAGATTTTCCGGCTAATACGTCTGAGTGCCGCTATCAAGCGCTTCGGGTGGTATTCGGACGCCATGCATGCACGGTTTTGTTTCTTCGCAATCAAAATAGATTTATGAAGTTCTTATAACAGCTAACCCGCCACCGAAATCACTTTGTGTAGGCCGTTCAGAGTATATGACATTTATTTAGCTAATTGTGTCTCCCGTTTGCTTAGCCACTGGCGTGAAATGATTAGGCACGTAATGTTTGACACGTCAGGAAATTTCACTCATGATGTCAATTACTACTATAAACACTACTTATTTATATTTGCACTCTTGCCCCGGCTTATGATAACAAATTAATATTCCTTTTATTTTTAATGCATTTTAACTTTAATCCATACATCCGTGTGCAGATAATTATCAGCTCAGGAAACTCAAATCATGATGCCGCAAAAGGCGCAAAGCAAGTCTCATAAACATTGATAAATGCTGTAATTTCGCCTTGTTTACTTCATATATCATTTTGCCTTGCCCTTGAACAATAAGCATATACTTGAAAGTTTAGGCTAGTTAAAGAAATTAACGGTGTTCGAATTACTTTAACTTAAAACATAGAAATGAACATTCCTCATTTTATTAATGTAAGTTTTTTAACTTTCGACGTGTAGCATTGTGTGATTCTCTGTGTAATTTGTATCTTTTCTAAACTACTTCCTCGCGCATCTATTCTATTTATGTCATCATTTTCATGAAAATTGTATCAATACCATAGGAATAATGAACAAATAAAAGAATAGAAGAGACTTTGAATATAATAATGTATGTTGTTTCTTTTCATGTTTATAGGGTAATAGTCTGTATGGTATATAGTTCATCTTTTTGCGAAATATAAGCATACGTGATATTACTTTAATCGTCCAAACTGGTTGAATTAACAAGTCCGTTTGTCCTTTGTTCAGGAATAAAGTTCACTTAAACAGGGGAGAATATCCAAACATAATGTAAGTATACACGAGCATTATACGTTAGACTTCACTCTGTACACATCGTGATGGAAATATAATCAAATCACCTCACCGCGGACATATTTACCCAATACATTTGAAACGAAACGAAATCACGAAATATCTTTGTTGGCAAAAAAAAATTGAAATGTCATTAAATATTAGCACGCGATGTTAGAAAGGTGAAGGTCATTTAATGAAATAAAGCATACCAAGAGAAGAAAAGATTTTTTTTTTATATATCCTTTTTATCTATTGTCAAGTTTTCTGTAATTATTTTTTTAGGTAAATAAATCAAGTCCGTACACAAAATTTGAACAAGTTTAACTTAGAAAGGAGCAGAGATTTTTCATTATTATGGACGGAATTCCGGAAGTGGATATCATAGTGCATTTCCCATTATTGTCAGAATGAGATATTTCGTCAGGTTTTTATTTTCTTTCCCTGTTATGAGAATGTGAGAGATATGCATGTTTGTGCCTTTATGTTTCATGTGCGATTGTGGAATCGTAAGATTGTGCGATTGGCTATGTCTAAAACGTTTTACAAAAATATGAAAATAAGATCGTATATAATCATGTATCTTGATTCGTCTACATAATGTTTAAAATAATAACGATACAACCGTACGGTTGTGAGATCGGATATGTCTTTAATTTAAGTTCGACTGTAAGTCGTAAGATTGAGAGACATTTAGTATTTATCCAATGTTTAAAAACTATGGTTTTAATATTGTAATATGTTGAGTTCTTCTATATGTTGAAGATTCGTACGATTGTACGATCGTACGATTATGTTGCTTAAAGAGTTGCGATTAACTGCAAAGTTGCGATTGATTGCAAGTCAGAAGCCAATCAGAATTGCGCATTTAGGCGCATTTTCTGACTTGCAATTAAACCAACTTTGCGATTAATCGCAACTCTTTTATGCAACACCCCTGAATTATGTCTTTATGTTTAGTTTCGACTTAATATTGTGAGATTTAGTGTGTCAACAAAGTTTCAACTGTGATTATTAGAACATTATATTGAGTTCGTCTATAATTTATGTTTAAGATATAACGATACAAAAAACGTATGCGATTGTGAGATCGGGTATGTTAATATGTTTCAGGTATACGACATTAAAGTCGTGGAGCGGGGTGATCCTTCGATCTGACGAGCAAATTGCTTGGTAAATAGTACCATCATGACCATTGTTTAATCAGCATAAAGGCGCAAGATGTCACCTCCTTTTTTCAATGTTTCTTTGTGTGCTCGAGACGGCCCCCAGACTTGCCCGACAACAAACACTAGGAAAGGGGTGAATAAATAGATAAAGGCGCGTTCACGTCCAATTTTCATCCGCAAATCTTTGTAAAACAAAATGGAAAGCAGAACTATTCTGCATTCTTATAGAGTTTACATCAATAAAATGTTAGGAACATACAATTTTATTGAAATCTTAGAACTACAAAAAATAGAACAAGTTGAAAATGGTGTCATCTCATGCAATTTCAATCTACAAGTAACATTTAATTTAAAAAGTAGGGCTCGAAGGAGTGATTTGGATACACGATTAGGCCTATGTTTATTTAATCTACTTTCCTACTGTTTTCTTTCTATTTTCTTAGACATGCACAATGTTTAGAACGATATTTTTGAAACGCATTAGTTGAGATTTTTAGATGACGATGGTGCTGCTATGTGATTAATCCTCTCATGGTCTTGAACATACTCAGGCTGGTGTATATTAGAGAATGTATAATTATTTTATAACAAAATGACTCTGTCTTCGATGGAGTAACAGCACGGAAAAGAGCACAAGTCATAACAGAAGACTTGGTTGTGTCATATTTTAAAGGGATACTATACAGTTTGGGTCAAACTAAATTTTAGTAACTAAAACCTGCTCTATAACATTACAAACTAATAGTTATAACTTCACCTTGCTTGAAAGGTACAAACAATTACAAACGACTTAGTAAAAAGCTTGTACAAAAAAGAGCCATTAAAACACAACATTGTGCATGTGCTGATTTGTCATAATAATGATTAAATAGAGAGATCATCAACAACTATTTAAAACATCTTTTGTCGATTTTTGAAAAGGTGTAAGCATGTTATCTTCTTTTTCTTAAAGCATCTTAAATCGATTGGATATATTTTATTGATATTTCAGCTGTTTCTTAACCGATTTAATATCAAATAAAGTTTATTTTGTCACTAAAGTTGTATGCTCTTTCGAATGAAAATGCATGTGTTATGCGTTACAATAAATCCTTTCTAACAGGTCCTTTTTACTAGGAAATGAACCTGAATTGACCTTTTAATCTAGAACATGTCGATAGAATCCGGGGAGCAAACTAGAGTTTCAAATTCATTATTAAAGGCTGCTTTAATACTACGGGATAGGTAATTGTTTTAGATAAGCACACATTGATGCCTTTCATGTAGGCAAACATTCAACCATAATTAAATATGCTTGCTATGCGTTAATGATAGATTGAGTATCAGTTGATGCATGTTAATGGCAAAATGTTTTTTTAGAGAGGCGTTCAAGGTCGGCGTAAACGATGTTATAATGATGCACTATTCGCTAAATGAAACATTAAGCATGACTGAATCTTTGTATTATCACACAGACTCTAACATGCATTTTAGATACAGCATTTACAAATAGTGCATCAAAAAGCAATGCAAATCTCAGATAATCAACGGCTTCTACGAACGTTCATCATCATCATCATCATCAGCAGCAGCAGCAGCAGCAGCATTATCATCATCACCATCATCATCATTATCGTCAACGTCATCATCATCATCATCATAATCATCATCATCATCATCATTATCATCACCATCATCAACATTATTATCATATTCATCATCATCATTATCATCATCATCACCATCATCAACATTATTATCATCTTCATCGTCATCATCATCATCATCGTCATCATCTTCATCATCATCATCGTCATCATCTTCGTATTCTTCTCGTCCTTCTCCTCCTTTTCATACCCCTCTCCACAGCCTTGTTTTACAACATCAAAATAGTCATAATATTATCATTTGATTATATATTTTCTTTTTCTATGCAACATAAAGTGCTCTCAAGATTATGTGGATTATTTTCCGATAATGGCTATGAGTTTTACTCTTCATCACAAGGGATATTAATAAGGGAGTTCGTAGTTAGCCCATGGAGCAACGGACGTAACCGGGTTTTCGGAAGATTGTACCAAAATTGACGCTTTACGCGTACGTTTACGGCACAGCCTGTGACGCACGCATTTAAAGTACAGGAGCTCTATGCAGAATTTCCGCGTGCGTGCGTGAATTCTCCTTGTGTTTCATTACGTTTGAAAGACCTGACCAAAAAAAACTCACCTTAATCCTAAAATATTTAAAATTGAATAAATGTAACCATTCATTTTAATTTTCAAACTTGAAGCAGGCTAAAAAAAAAAAAATTGAATAAAAATCACATCTTTGCCCGTTTTCAACACTTAAAAGAAAACAGTACACACAAATATACGTATGGGGCCTTTGCGATTTCAATAAAAGCCCAGATACGAACGTTGACATTTTTGTTAAAATCCGAAAATAAATAGAAAAAATAAATTAAAAAAAATCAGTCTTATGTATATGAGATGTCTATTATGATTAATTCAGAAAAACATTTATGACTTCGAGCCAAGTTTCCCGTGAAAACACGTTTCAAATGTGACAATAATTGCACGAAGGTCTATGGGACAATGGGCAATATCGATGTTTTTGGTTCAGTGAATTTTCGTCTCAGAAATTGGCGCATGCGCTGTTTGTAACTACGAACTCCCTTATTGCGAAAAGGGGCATAATCGTGCAAATGCTGAAACAAATAACTGGACAGATTGGTGTATACTGAGTGATAAGTATGTTTATCCTATACACATTTGCCTTAATCGAAGGTGGTAAATCTGACATCATGCATGCCCATAGTAAACCCACCATGTAAACATACGAACACATGCCTACTGACAGGCACATAATTCCGCATCATTCACAATTTATGATTTTGTCTGTGTTTGGATGAGTTCCGATCAGCATATTTTTGACGGACAAGAAAATCCATCTTCATTCACGATTTACATTTTTTTTAAGGCAGGTATTAAAGGGGTAGTTCAGTTTTGGTTTAGAGTTCGCTTCAATAAATAATTTGTCCATGAGGTAATGAAACTTAGTGTGAAATTTTAAAGACAAAATCACCTTTATTTGATCAAAATTCGTTCAGAAACAGCTAAATTAAACAATTTAAATTCGTCGGTCACAGAATTGATGTGTACAGCAAATGTGACCAACGAATTCAAATTGTAATTGACGATAATGTGTGACAAACGACTTAATTTAATGGACTTGTGAAATTAATCTACCAAATACAAAATTGAAGATTGTATTGGCACATATTAGTCTTCTTGGGACAAAATTGAAGTAAACAATTATAAAATTAAATGACCACAGTTTGAAAATGGATGGGAAAACCTATACTAAAATGCTGTTTTACCAGAACATTACTGTACCATCCCTTTAAAGTAAGGCCAATGTGTTGTGTTACTAGAATGTTGCTTTAAGTTCAACTCACATCGTCTGTTTTTATTACAAATAAGTGTAAACGCCGCAACCGGAAATAATTTCCAGGTAAGCGCTAATAAAATGTAAGTCTTATCTAAGCGAATTTGAAAATAATTAGCTGATGCCAGCAAAAACATCCTAAGGCTCTTTAATAATTAAACAAAACTTACATCAACGAAGAATTGAAAACGTGTTAAAGTCATTATAAACGTGATGAATATAAGTAAAAGGATGGGGGGAAACCCCCTTGCTCATTTCTGCACAACAGATAGTCTGACTGCAGGCAATACTTATCAATAAAGCTGTAATTAGAGTCGTGCTTCTTCGATCGTTCTCGGATCATTTTTTGTCTTTCTTCTGACTTTCTGGTGGTTGTTTGACTTCGGAAATGAATTGAAAACACGGACTTAGAGGTGAAACACCTGTCTACAGACTTTAAAGGAGTTTGAGTTTGAGTTTGAGTTGATGTTTTATTATCCAAATAAAAAGTACATCAATATAACAATCAAATGTCAATGTGTAACATAAATATTAAAAGGATAATTGGGACCAGAAAATAGCATTAAATGCTAATCGTGTCTGGTACCATTAACACACATAAGTAGCGTAGCAATGAGAATATCATAAATAATGAATAACTGTTGAATACATACTTAAACTACAAGCTATTCTACATCTAAGCTAATATAAGTTCTGTGATTAAATACAAATATTTGGTATTTAACACTAAATAAAAAGATAAAGGATTATATAACGTAATATTTACAAAAAGGCAAGAACCTCGGTTAAAAGTTCAAAACAATTATTCTATTAACATTTGTGATATTAAAGGGATAGTGAAGTTGTGACAGAGAGGGCGCTAGAAATGCTAATCCTTTTTACGAGGTAGAGATAATCATTAAAGTGTATGAATTTCAAAAGCGCGTGGTTTTCCAAACAAAACACAGTTTGTTTGATCATAGTCCGTTCCGAAACGGCCGACATATCAGCAAAATGATGTCATTCGAATGCAGGTCGCGGGCGGTGACATTTAGTAGAGATTTCACCCATATGAAATGTATTATTTATAAAATCTACAAATTTGTAAAAAATATACCGATGTGGCCTTTGAATTGAGTCTCATAAGGTCTCTATTGAGTGGTTAATTTAGAACCAAAAGCAAATTATTTTTTAAAGGACAAGTTCAATTACTCCAAACCTCTGAATAGCGTTATTTGGGTCAACGCCTGCTATTTGAATGAAAAGAGCTTCAAAAATATATGTTTCGATTTGTTTTTACCATTCGAGCATGGACGAATAATATACGTTATTAATGGGAAAATACAAGTTGCAGCGACTAAATTTTAGTTTGACCATAAGTATTCTGCCCAAACCCTCATCCAGCTCCAATGGACTAAGCCTTATTACAATGCACCACGTATCAATGTATAAGAAACCAATGGATATAAAAAAAAACCTGTGTTAGAGACTAGAATATAGTTGCCCCCATATACGTACGCGAGGCAGCTGCATAAATTGCCCCTTCTTATGGAGGAAATAAAACATCTGACGATGTTCTTTAAATTACGTTTCCTTGCTGAAAACTGTGAAATTGACTTAATATGCATGTTAGAAGTTGAGTAATAATACTAATGTATTTGTAACGCGCATATCACGTATATATATGTAATGGCTTTATTCAAGCGTCTGCAATGACGGGAAAATTGCAATAATGCCACTATATAGACCAATATCGGTCAGTTATATGATATTTTTTACCTATTCAATTTTACGGTCGTTCTTTTATTCCAAATGAGGATATATTTATACCAATACAAATTTATGATGTATGATTGACGTGCAGGCCTATATGACGAAGGCCATTTTCTTCTTAATTTTTTTTTTTCACAACCTATTGTACTTAATGGAACACTGAATTGTTGGTCAATTGTAAGAATCACTCCATTATAACATCAAGTCGTGAGATTTTCTTTTCAGTACGTTTGATAATATACACAGTCATGTTACGTGCAATGATGGCGCCATTTATAATGTGCCCACATAGCCGTTTTTCGTATGCAGTAATATTGTGCGGTTAATTCTCTGTCGCTCCCCCTTTCTCCCCCCCCCCCCCCCCCCTCCACACACATCTCTCTCTCTATCCCTCTTCCTATTGCGCTGTATTATTTATGTCCTTTGATACTATTACATTATTTCCTTCTTTCTCAGCTCTTGTCAACTCTCTACCAACTTGTCACTTAATTTGATTTTACTCGTTTTCCTTCCGAGATACACACACGCATACAACATGAAAGTGCGCACATGTTTACCAGAAGTTTGCTAAACATACAATGCAAGCAAACGGAGTTGTTTAAAATTAGTGTATCATAATCAACTCATTGGCTCATGATAACAAAAAGTGACGACTTTCTGAACTTCATTTTGCCTTTTCGTCACGATGGTCAATCAGAAAACCCGTTAACATGGTCAATTACGCGCCAATTTTGAGAAGTTCGTCAGGCGAGCAAAATAGTATCCGCAATTTTAGTGTTCCCGCGCGCGCGCCCCCAAATTACTCGACTATAAGGTACTTGACCCGTTTGAGTGTGTCTTATGCATCGAATATCGCGTTTGCCCGGGAGCGAGATCCCGCCACATAATATCTCATTTTTGCGCTTCATTTGTCACCAGTGGCGTGGGATGTTCCCATATTTCCTGCTATAGATCGCTTCATAACCTTTCCCTTCGTCATGGCATGCCAAGTGGCGTAGCGAAGTGCCAGGCATGCCAGGGCGGCGGGTCAGGATTGGGGGATGGATTGGGGGATGGAGGAGGGGCAGATGGTGATTATTTAATCCACCAAACTTATAATCCTGTCTAACAAGCCTAATAATAATTACATCACTGACAATGCATCTCCTATATATATAGCCCCTTTTTTGTTCTTGGCTTTATTTCATTTCATTTCATTTTCATTTAATTTATTCAGATTTCCACAAAATTACATTCGAAACATACAAATCAACAAATATAGTAACAAATATGAACATCTCATGAATACAAAATACAAAATCAAATTCACATAATAATTGAAGTTATAGAACGTAAATTCAGAGAATACAGAAAGTACTTAAATCAATTTAGAATATTTCTTATTCTTGGTTGTCATGGTAATCAGAAAATGCTTCTTTTAAGAAGCTATTTTTTTTCTTCTTCTTCTTTATTATCTTTCTCTTCTTTATCCCCTGGTATTACTTCCATGTCTTTCCCGTCCCTTCATCTACCTCCTTTCTCCCTCTCACAATGTCTCTCTTCACGTTTCCCTTCGACTTTGCCGTCTACCATTCCACCTACCCCCCCCCCCCCCCCCCCCCCATTATCATTAGACGAACCCCCTGCCCTCCTTTTCCTCCATCTCTCCTTACAAAGCAACATTCATTTTCCATATCTATATAAAGCTGCACATTCTCGAGCTGTCCTTAATCTTGTCCCTTTCTCTCACCACCTTCGTCCTCACATAAAGGGTCTGTCCCACTTGCATGACTTGACTTTAAAAGACCTAAAGAATACAACGTACTTTGGCACTTATTCGATAGTTGATGACTTTTAAAATAGGTCTGCCGAAAAAAAAACCATGAAAATAAACACAGTAGTGATTTAAGACTAATTTTCTGATGCCAAATCTCATTTAGCAGCCAGTTTACGCCCCACCCACATTTAGGGTCCAGAATCGGCAGCGTGATTGACATGTGAATGACAATTCATTGGCTTACGTCATGACGCGTCATCTACAGAATTTAGTTCATTAGTCCGTACTTTAGATGACGTCACATTTTGGCGATTTAAAAGGGGCGTTCCCAGGACAATTAGATATTTACTAATTACCCCAAAATTGATTGATTTCATGAGAAATGACTGCCAAATTGTTTTTCTTCAGGAAAAGTTACATAGAGAGAGCCGAATTGTGAAAATTAGGCCATCTAGACGCTATAGGTCCTTTAAAGGGCATCAAGCGTGGGGATGCTACACAGCGGGTCGCCATTTTGAACTAGGCTAGTTTGCGCGCACCGCATGACACTGAGCTAACGTGCATCACGCACCGTGCGCACGCGTACGCAAGATGGCGCCGCGCATCTGATTTGACGAATCTGAACTACCTTTAAATAGTTGCCTCTTTTTCAGGCTATTGTGTGTAGAGTATTATTATGCCTGATAAATGTGTAGTATTATTTCATGTTTATGAATGTAGTGCATTATTTAGGCATTCTAGTCGGAGGTCTCGATTATCTTTACCTCTTTTACCCTATAATCGCGAAATAAGATTATTCGCAAAAAGATTGTGCAATAATTCGTCAGAGGAATCACAGAAAGGGAGATTCATTTTGTCGTAGCGATTTGTGCCATCTCATCGCTAGATGTAAAGGACAAAATTAGTAAAATACAGAAAGTACCCAAATACATATGACACAAGGTGGTCGCCTGAAAAGTAAAGGCTTCTATCAGGAATTGCCGTCAAAGTGAGACATGCGTCTACTGAAAACATTTTAGTATCCATGCATGATTTCCAAAGACTCGGGGTGGACTCCATGATAACACGGTGGTCGCCTAAAAAGTCTACAATCGCTGGAATTGCCGCGACAATGTGACAGGCGTCTAGCACACGGATTCATTGGGTGCAACGATTTTTGTCATCTCGTTTAATTGATGAATACAATGAGTAAAATTAATTCTAAAACCTGTACTATTTCCTATGGCGTGGTAGAATAATAGCGTGATTATCGTCTGAAAAGAGGCTTATTATATCGCTGGAATCACCGCTAAAGTGGGACAGGCGTCCAGCACCACTCCCGCCACGCACACTTGACGGCTCAAGAGCGACTCATCAAGACGCGTCCTCGGGCTAGCATGCCTAATTGAAGTTAATCACATCGCCCTCTCTCCCCGCTCTTTTTTTATTTTATTTTTTTTTAGTTCCACTTCCAGACAAAACAATTGCGTTGAAAATACATGTATATGTATGTTCAAACAAATTAAATGAAATCATTTTGTTTTGGTTAAATCATGTGATGTTATAAAAAATGAAGTAAACGCCTGCGGCGTTTCCGAATAGCAATGTTATTTCGTTCTACTCACTCCCCGCCTTTCTATCATGTATGCAAATTATTATAATCAATTTGAGACAGTCATTACAATAGTAAAGATGAATGAATCTTTAGCGTACATGCGGGATAGCGCGTTGGAGCCCACCGCCGGGTATAAAACACGCTTGCTTACCATGCTTACAGTAGATTATATCACACCTGACGAAGTGTTGCAGCGGCGCACGAAACGTCGTGATCTTTTGTTGACCATATATTGCGAGACAAACGAATATCACTAGCGATATTATTTCCGATGAATGAATGTTATTGCATTATTTCAAACATGATGTCAAAAACAAGGAAGGGGGAATTGTTTGATTGAATTCTGAATATAAATTTCTTCCATCGCCTTCAGTGTTTTGACTGTTTTTGGAATATATTTATTTATGTTCGTTTTATCTCTGTAGAATTAAGTTCTGATGTTCCTTTGTATCTTTGAGCAGCTATTGAATGTGAAATTATACAATTTAAGCATGGCGACATTTTAACGAGCTAGTTTTGTATAATCATAATTGGAATCACTTATGTTTGATTAAGTTTTGTTTCCGATGTTTATAGCTTTTGTTAAGCACGAGCACTGAAAAAATGCTTTCCGGGACTAACAACCATCACAAAAGCTTTTTATAGGTCAGTTGGTAAAGCACCTGTCCAGCAATCCGGAGATCTCGGGTTCGATTCCCGGGGAAGCCTAATGTTCGTTGCTAATTTTCATAAATTGGTATTGTTTACAATTTTTGTGTATTCCTTTTTTTCGAAACATTGTTTTGCTTTTCTCTGTTCTACTGGCTACAGCCAGGGTAATAATATACTGTACAGTATGATGCGCCTCGTAATAGAATTTCTAGATTGATGGCGCAATATAAATGCTGGTCTATTATTATTATTACTATTATCAGAACATTATTTTCCTTTTCTTTGTTCTACTGTTCATATATTTATATTGTTTGCAATATTCTTACTTTTATTCGAAACATTGTTTTCCTTTTCTCTGTTCTATTGTTCATATCTTTATATTCTTTGCAATATTCTTACTTTTGATCGAAACGTTGTTTTCCCTTTCTCAGTTCTACTGCTCATATATTTATATTGTTTGCAATATCCTTACTTTTTATCTTATCGAAACATTGTTTTCCTTTTCTCTGTTCTACTGTTCATATATTTATATTGTTTGCAATATTCTTAATACTTTCTGTCGAAACATTGTTTTCCTTTACTTTGTTTTCTCTCTCTCTTTGCACACAGGCAAGCCGGTGACGGTGAGATCAGATATATTTGTTCTCAGTATTGGTCCCGTGATAGAGATTGACATGGTAAGTAATGGCGGCACTCAAACGCTTTCCGTCTTCACTTTTACTTTCTGTCAGTTGTAGTCTCTAGTGTATATACTACGTACTATTGCTGGATTTCGCCCGTTGCCAGCACTCGTCCCCCTCATATTAGTTGTCTAACCAATAATCAAATTCAACTTAATGAATTCCTTCTTGCAGCATGCTGAGCATTTCGTTGTGGTCAAAATTGCACGTTTCTCAACATTAAAACGCTTCCCGTTCTGTTCACTTTTAATTTCTGCCAAAATGTTATATATATCTAGGCTATACTATTGCCGGTTTTCGTCCATTGTCAGTAATCGTCCTTCCCATTTTTTGCGGGGGTTACACAATAATAAACTTAAACGGATTTAAATCATGTACTTGTTGCAAGCTTAGACTTTCGTTGTGTTTAAGTCAGGTTGGTCTTATCATGTTAGACGCAGGTTTTAACTAAACCTGAATTCCAGAGACTTTAAATTGATTTAAAAGTTTCTGAAAAGCATTAGAAAAGGAATTATACTAAATATGACCTTACCGCGCAGGGAAGCATGGATGTGTGCTATGTCAACATGTGACAAGTAACGGCCTGCCCTAGGTTATATAACATAAATGTTTATAAATTAACAAACCAGCTCGCTACATGAATACTAAAGATGACAGTAAACACATGAATGACATGATGAAATTTGTTGTCAGCGACATGAAATTTGGAGGTGGTACACGCTCTGAAAATGTGCAATTTATTTACAGATAATGTCCCGCATGATCGTAATGACACAATTTGGAAGAATGTCACGATGATTTAGAATCTGGGTCATTCTATTGGTGCTCGTGTATTTCTTACTGGTAAACAAATAATCTCTCAAGTCCCGACACGCGAATTTCGGTCGTTTGGAAGTGGTATTTCATCCCTTCAATACAACGAGCAAAGATACTTTCCTGCCGTCAATATTATAGTGAAGCTAAAATTTAGTTCGTATCGGGACAAATTTCCAAGTACTATATTCCATGAAGAAATATCTGGATTTAGAATCTTTTTGATGGAAATGATCCACGCTAAGATCTGACGCAGATACATAACCAATGAGATACGGATTCGAAATAAATGGGGCATGGCACATTTTATTGCCCGATGTTATGAATAACTATTATAGCATCGCAGTAGTTTTTTTTTCTTTAAAAACTTTTCGTGTGTTATTTGTTCGTTACATCGCCGGTCCAAGATGATTTCCAATTTTGAATGGCTTATATTTCATTCATGGTGATTTAGGATTTCCCCTGAAATCACTTAACGGTATGACAAGTATTTGTAGGAAAACCGGAAAATGTATTTTCACGGTCCAAATAATTATGGCTGGTGGTCAGTTTGTTCAGCCCCGGAGGCATTATAATATCAACGTTTTTGAAAGTTTTCGAGTTGCGATTGACGCAGAAATATGACGAATTTGATATATATATATTATTCAATAAGATAAGTGGAACGTGGCCTATTTTATTGCTTGGTATCTGGATTATTGATTTTGCTTCATCAATTTTTTTATGATTATTTTCATGAAAACTTGTTAACAATATTTCTTGGTTGATCGCTGAACTAAACAGAAAACTAGTTTTTAAGATGGAAGTTTTGAAATAATGGAACTACTCCTAGATTTGTTTAAAAGGGTAGTTTAGTTTTGGTAAGACTGAACTTTAGTAGCCAAAACCTGCACACTAACATTATAAACTAATAGTTATAACTCCACCATGCTCGAAAGGTATACAAAATTACAAACGACTAAGTAAAAAGCCTGTTATCATTCAAAAAGAGCCATAAAAACACAAGAGGGCGCTTTTTAAAAAGGCATTGGTTTCAACCATTTTTCATACAAAATTATGCATGTTATGTTTTATTGATATAATGATTAAATAGAGAGATCATCAACAACTATTTAAAAAACGCTTTTGAAAATTTTTGAAAAAGTGCAAGCATTTTTTTATTTTTTTCTAAAAATCATCTAATTATTTGGGCCCCAAATAATTATTTGATCAGATATATTTATTGATATTTCAGCCGTTTCCGGGTCGATTTGGACCAAATAAAGTTTATTCTGCCATTAAAATTGCATGTTCTCTCAAACTCGACACTCAGTTTTTCATTACCTCACAAAAAAATTGTGATGTGCAGCGCCCTCTCTACCAAAACTAAACTACCCCTTTAAAACAGATCAGTTTTGTTTATATACAAGCTATCCATATTATACTGATATGATTGGTGCAGGTCGGAGTTTGTTTCTTTTCATTATTTTACATGACGCATAAAGCCACTTTCTTTTACTTGTATACTATGGTTCATTGTAATTTTTAATAAAAGTTCGGCCTTTGCTAGCAATTCCTGGTAAATATGTACGCAGTGAATCCGTGAAAGTTACGTGTATTATGTTTGTATGCAGCCCCCCCCCCCCCCCCCCCCACCACACACACACCGTTCCTACGTCACTTTTAAAGGTGACCATGTAATGCCGTTGTTTATATTTAAAAGACAGAGCAATCTATTAAACTCTATTCTGCATAGCCCATGCACGATAAGACAACTGTTTTGTTCTGGGGAAATGTGATTTAGTTTATTACAGAGGTCGTAACCCATAAACTGTATGAACTCAAACAATATGACGTAAATATGTGATATTAACTTTTGGTTGTCATGTTGTCAAGACAGTCCGTTGCAAACAGCGTAAATGGCCAGAAATGTATAAATGTGGGAGGGGTGGGGAAGGGGTGTCACGAATCGGGGCGCAATGAACAAACAATTGGCAATAACACCAATTGAATGATTTAATAGTCTGTGGTGTCATGTGTTATTGATGGCTTTGATTTTTTGGTTAACAAACTGGGTTGGGGGTCATTAGGGGGCGGGGGCGGACTCCGACTCTGCCCCTGTGCCTGGCCTGCTACGCCATTTATTGGTTGATATGTCCCTTGTCGGGGTCTTCATGTTGTGTTGTACGTCGTACCACGTACAATGCAAACCTACATTCATCCTTGAAATATTAATAAAGAGGACGATGTGAAGGAGAAAGATGAGAATCGAAGAACGCGTTTACACCAGTCTTGGTGAACCCAGGGCTATATAGGCTGGGTAGAATTCGCGCCAAAGAACGTGTATAATTCAGACCGAAAACAGTCTCTGATCCGATGGGTTTTCCACTGAGACTGCGTCTTGCTGTACTAACCATAATGGGGTGGTACAGTAGTATGGAGCCACCCCCATTTTGAGTCAATTATTTTTTACGACATGCAATAATGCTTCGTTTTGTTACGTACCTAGCTACCGAATTAGCCCCCCAACAACCAATCCAGCACACACACTGTTAAAACGCTGTGTAAAAAAAAACGCTGTGTAAAAAATGGTTGTTAAATCTTTTCATACAACTTTAGGTGTAGCATGATAAGTTGTATGAAGAAGGGTTGCGTGAAGCGGCCATTGTTCAAGCGTTGATGAAACGTGTTAAATCACGTGATAGTTTCGACCGCAACATCACCGCGTCAAAACCTATTTTGTCCCTTCGCAAACCAAGCGAACCGAGATAGCGCAGTCGATAGAGAGTGAGACTTATAACCCAAAGACCCCCGGTTCGAATCCTACCCTTGCCTCTTTTACATCTTGTTTTGTATTTGTTATTTCAACAACGGGATTGTTGAAATTTATTCTAAACAACAGTTGCAGAACAAATTAAAACAACAGTTGTGTAAACTTTAAACAACTGGGGTTATTGAATGTTTTCAACAACAGTTGGATGGTTCATATGTCAAACAGCGGTTGTTGAAACATTTCAACAAGTTGCTGAATTTGTTTGCACAGCGTTTTAACAGTGCACTGACGATGCAGCTCTTCGGTCAGTCATCATTATATCATCATGAATTATATTAGGCGTGCGCAATTTTGAAGAACCATCATTATGTCTGTATCATAATATATTCATTAGTTTAGTCCTACCGGGTACTCATTAATCCAAGGTCGATAGCAGAATATTAAATGCCTTGCCTGCTGCTGGAGGATATTTGTGAGGAGCACAGGTTTTGACCTTGATGCGTCGATGGGTAATTCAGCGCCCATAATGTTCCCGTAGGCAATGGATTAACCGGTTCCCTAATATGTTGCAGTCCCTATAGAGTTAATACAGGGCGTCCTATCAAATTTCCGTATGCAATGGGTTAAACATTGGTTGATAATATTGTTTGGTTATGAATGCATTGCAAAATAATAAACATTATAGTTCTACAATATTATTCTGCGTCGTGGGCCATAGTATCGCCATAACTACTAAATCACGGCCCATTGTCGTACTCCCGTGAATATCAAGCTTCAAAATAATGATTATCATCATTAATTAAGTAATTATTAACAATATTCTAGATTATATCCCTCATGAGATCGTTTTACCATTGAATTTGACAAACGATAGTTTTGGACAACTCGCAAAATAACGTGACCGGGGCGTTAGTAAAAAAATTAACTCTAAAAGTTCGTTACGCGCTCGTTCCATAGATCATGTGTTTAAGCAAAATGCACACGCGATCAAATTTGTGCAGTACTCTATGGCGCACACGTTCTAGTCACGTGATTGCCCTTGTTGGTAAAAACTATTCACCTAGGAAGAAGAACGCCAAGACAGCCAATAAGCACATCCGTGGGAGCGCTAGCACGCATTCATCGCGTATGTGCGAAACTGCCAGCGCGTTGGTGCGCACTTAGTTTTGCGTCTTTGAGATCGTATGCGCAAAATAACAATGACTTTAAGCGTATTAGATGCGCCGTGGTTCTGGAGGCTCATACTGGCTTCATTAATGTCGATTGATTTTTATATCAAAATTTACAAGCGATTTAATGAAATATTCAAGAGATTTTCACTTATTTTGCTACAAGCTGAACACAATCACTGATATTGATGAGTGATATAAAACAACTAACGAATGTGCTTGATTGTGATAGGCAATCTATTACCTCGGTGGGCTCAAAATGACTATTACCCTCAGCTACGCTTCGGGTAATAATCATTTTGAGCTCACCTCGGTAATAGATTTGACTATCACAAGAAGCCCATTCGTTAGTTGTATAATATAATTACAGGAGGAGGAGTCATGTGATAATAACAACCTAATAACTAAAAATTGCAGACATAATTAGGTTTGAACACAAAACAGACATAAATGTCGTTGATGACGTCTGCCCGGAAGGAATCTGAATTATGTTGATAATATCATGCACAACCAACCTTATATCAATCATTATCCGCTCTCTATACAGGAAACTAACATACACTATATTAAAGGGGTAGACCAGTTTGGGTCAAACAGAATGTTAGTACTACTGAAACTTGTAAAAATATCATTATAATTCAATAATGCTTGAATTGTAGAAAACATATCACTAGCTATGTTACAGGCCTGTTTTCATTAAAAACAAATTCAAAGACATTTTGGTACATTTTGAAAATTTAAAGGCTTTATACATTTTTAAATTTTATTATCGAATAAATGTGGGCCCACATTTATTTCCCAACGGATATATTGATGGCTATTTCAGCCGTTTCTGAACCGATTTTAATTAAGCAAATAAAGTTTAATCTCTCCTTAAAAATGTCTGCCTTACAAATGTTATGCTTGGTTTGTCATTACCTCACAAAAAAAAAAAAAGATTTCTTGAAGCGCCCGCTAAACCAAAACTGTACTATCCCTTTAAAACTCTATGGGTGTTATGTGTTACCAGGAAGAAAGCGGCCAGAGAGAGTGTCATCATTTTTTGCTAGTTTGAATCTGCACCCGTCTTGATTGGATCAGGAAAATGGGAGTCAAACTCCCATTTCCCTGGTCCAATCAAGGTATACATGTTATCCATCACCGCGAGTTCTGCATGAGGTAGACAGGATTCGTGCCGATATTTTATCGTTTTCTTGTACCCCCGACACTACCACGCTGAGAAAAAATATCAGCAAAACTAGAATAACTATATAGCTACGATAATTCCGCAGACATGTTGTACCAGAGATATGGGAGTAACTCCCATATTCCTGGCAGTCATGGCAGTTGTGCGAGAATACTCCTAGGAGGTTCTTCAAAGTACCGGAAGAAGAAGAAGAAGTCGGGATTACGTGATTGGGGTCTGGGGATAAAACATTATGATAACATATAGTAAAGAAATCTGACTATGTCTGGGGCGGTCTACATTCGGAAACCCTGCTCCCGAAACCCAAAGGTCGTTTAAGTTTCCTGCTGCAAAAAGGGCTGCTAACAAGACGGATCAGCTGATCATAAAACGGAGAGATGGAGAGATGGAGATGAAGGATGGGGGTTGGGGGGGGGGGGGGAGTCTAGGGAGTGACGAACTGGGTAAGAGGGGGTAAGAGTGGCAGCAGTGATGTAGCTACAGTAGGGCACGGGGGACACCCCACCACCCCCTCCCCTCCCCCCAATTATTTAATCAAAACAAAACATAATGGGAAAAACTTTGAACAAATGATGAAATATATAAGGTGTGCCCCCCCCCCCCCCCCCCCCCCCCCCTCCCTTGGCCATCAATATTGTCAGACATGACAGTAGTATTATGAGTTCTCACTACTGTAATGACTAAGGATGGGGGAAAACGGCGAAAAAGATTGAGAATGAGATGAAAATAATGGTTATACTCTGTCATCGCACGTAAACTTGTTCCGCCCAACTATTCATAATTGCTTATTGTCCTATTAATTCTGTACCCTCGCCTTGACACCATCGGGATCGTTTATATCTGAAATTTTACGACTTATCAAAATAAAATGCACTTTTCAAAATTTCATGTTATCGCATTACTAAATTTTTACTAGGCAGTAACAGCTGGATCTTTACTTTGATTTACCCAAAGCTGAAATTAAACTAGAGACAATCTAACCCGTCCACAACTAGAGTAGTGAATCCCCCGTGCGTACGTAGAGTTTAATACAAGGCCCCACTGGTGCACATGACCAGGTTCCCGCATGCAGACAATAGGTTAAACAAACTGAAATGTGGTACTTTGGGGACATTTCCAGACGCTCCATCAAATCAGACATCCCGAACGAACCCGAATTATGCCCGGCGCAGACAGATCTAGCCGACTCGACCCGATCCGACTGGTTTTCAGCCTGATTAACTCAGTATGCGTTGCCTCAGGACTCGGGGTTTGTCCAGTCAAGTGCCAGTCGGAGGTCATTCGAGGCCGATTCAATACGTTGGATCGGCTCCGACCGAGCGAAACTGACTCTAGCCTGACTGAAAACCAGTCGGATCCGGTCGAGTCGGCTCTGTCTGCGCCGGGCTTTATATGCATGCACATGGGATGATCGAGAATCATATATGCGAGCTAGGTGCCGTCTTGCGAACGCACGTCCTGCGCACGTCTTGCGCATAGTGCGAAATACATACTGGCATTTCCCCAAAATTATTCCCGCTTTATTAGGCTTTGTCTGCAAAATAACCAAAAACAGTAACAACAACAACAACAACAACATGTTTCCCGATTTGTATTTGTGTTATTTATTTATATATATTTTTTATTTTATTTGTTTAATTTTTTTTTGGGGGGGGGGAGGAGGGGGGAAGCTTGTTGAGAAGTGTATTTTCGTTTCAGCTCACGAAATAGGCCTTTACTTATCACGTATATGTCAAATAGAAGACAAATTGACCTCAAACATCATTCTCTTTATTATACTATAGATTATGCTCTGATGTGGGTCTTCGTCAATTGCATAATTATAACCTCGACAAATGGGCTTCAGAAAGAGGCTGCATTTTGTGTGGTAGATCAGAATATAAACACCCTTCGCTTCGACGTGCCAACAAAAACGATGAGAGTTAAATATAAACGCGGGAAATTCTTGGCGTGGCGAAACTCAACGATTCGTGGCAGCTATAGCTAGTCTCATCGTTTAAAGTAATCGCTATTTGCTATTTATTTTACTCCGAACCTTCGTCATATATATGTTGATTTATAAATCTAACCAGAGACACTTTTACCCGGAAAATGATATCAAGCTCAAAATGCAATTATATCATTATAATGTTGTTAAAAGGTGTCGTAACAAAAATGGAATAAAATGTGTTAATTCAAAGATGCGAATCTTGAAATGGAAACGTTAATCCAATTGTTTCATTATTAATTTTGGATGAATGATCATTGTTTTTCATTGTTTTGGAATTTAAAACGAACCTTCGGATTAAAGAACCTAAGTTTTGAATGATAAAGCTAAACGTACCAAACATTTCAGTCTGGTAATACAAGATAAGATGACAATACGATGGTTGAGCATCGGTCTAGAAATCCGGAGGTCTCGGGTGCGATTCCCGGCGAAGCCTATATTTCTTTGCTCATGTTCATGTATTGAACATAATAGTTTTGGTCAGTTTACTTAATTGTGTTTGAATCTGGTAATAATAGGTTACAGTCATGATAATACATGTATGTCTGACAAACCAAAAAACCGTGTTAAAATAAAAGTGTTGCGAGATCAACATAATAAAGCCAATCATCTCAGTAGCAAGGCTACGTACTGCATATGCTGATCATGATCCATCAGTTTGAGATATGACAAACTATAAGCAGTTGTGATGATAAGCGGGAAGAATGACATCTATTTCGAGAGGACTTGATACCAAACGTAAATTTAGACATGTTTAGATGACGATATCCAGCCACCGAGTATTCCAGGCATCCAAACCAACGTCAAGTTAACCCATTGCCTACAGGAACCTGGTGAGCCCATGTATGAAATATATAATATGGGGATTGCAAAATCTAGTATTCGTAAACTGCCTCACGAGGTTGACGAAAGTAAATTTCCTAGTCGAAGAACCGCCTAGCTCGTAAGAGTTTTGATCAAATACATGAAATCGTTTTTTCAAGGACTCAAGCCGACGATTTGCAAAGAATAATGTTTAGACTAAGTCGACAATTAAAAGGAACGTACATTATGTTGTTGAACTCGATCTAATGTCAAGATATTACTAGTAATTGATTCAAACATTATTGGGAAAACTAACCAGAAATACATATTATATAACTGAACATGATGTTGTTTGAAAGTGTTGGTTTGAAAATGAAAATGAGCAAATAAAATTGGACTTCAACAGGAATCGCTCCCGAAATCTCCATATTGCTAAACCGGTGCTCTACCAACTGAGCTAGAAAACTCGTGTGATGGTTGTCTGTCTCAGGAACCTGTTTAGATGCTCGTGCTATAGTCTGAAGCCAAACCTGCCACAATCCCGAAAATACGGTAATATATAAATCAGCTTATGGATATAAGCGAGGGATATCACCGCAGCTATGCAGCTTTTTTTGGTAAAAATTATTTCAAACATAGGGAAACTGACCAGAAAAAATATAATAAAAGTGAAAATAAACGAAGACAAATTGGGTTTCACCGGGATTCGAACCCGAGACCTCCGGATTGGTATATTGACAAAATAATGTTACAAGGCAATCGATTATGAAAGTATAGGGTCATACCTTTGTCGCAGTGCGTCCCTCTCCACCCGGGTGAGCAGCTGCAAGTATCCGGTGCCGAGCAGGTCCCGGTGCTTGCACGACGTCGTACACGTAGCTGTATGTTAGAGAGAAATTCAAGAAAATATATATTTGTTAATATGAAAAAGAGGAAAATTAATATATGAACGTATACATATTTGTCAATTGCGTCAA